>CM053997.1:0-110000 GCA_028641955.1 Protonibea diacanthus | reverse complement strand
TTTAATGGATATGTATCAACATATTATTGGGAATGGTGTGTTGCGATTGACTTTGCCGGAGTCATTAATCTCGTTGATTTGTAAGCCAGGGAGGGATCCCACTCTGCCCAGTTCGTACCACTCAATCTTGTTACTGAATGTGGACTTAAAACATATTGAGAGGGTTATTGCCTTCAGATTGGAGAAATACCTTCCCTCATTAATAAATGAAGACTAGACTGGGTTAATCAGAAATACAATGGCAACAAATAATCTAAGATGTCTTTTCCTCATTATATCTGAAGTTAAACAGTCAGAGGAGTCTGCAATAATAGTGTGCCTTGATGCTGAAAAAGCATTTGATCGGGTGGAGTGGGCGTTTCCCTTCAAGGTCTTAGAACATTTTAACTTTGGTAAATATCTGATATAAGGATATAAAGCTCCTCTATGACAATCCAAAAGCCAGAGTCTACACAAATGACATATCAGACCCCTTTCCCATGGTTCGATCTATAAGACAGTGATGCCCCCTGAATGCCTTTTTTGAAGGCAGTGCGTGTGTAGTGTTACAGGCTCAGTGTAAAAAATATAAGTGTAGACTGAGAATGAAGTCCTGTGGCCCTGGCTCTCTTGGGGCCTCAGGCAAGATCTCTGTGCTTGGTCCACCAGGGGCTTTTCGTCCATGTCAAGGGTGTCCTTCATCAGCCTGCAATAACCTTGTGGGATGAGGTCCTTCTGCTGATTCCTTAATTCCCACTATCCTCAGGTTGCTTCTGCCTGAAAAGCCCTCCAGACTGTGGTCAGGTCTGAGATGTTCGTAGCTGCTGACTCCAGATCCATGAACTTCTTGCCATGTGTTTCATTTGTTGCTTTGAGTGTGGTGATTGCAGGGCGAAACTCCTCTCTGACAGAATCAATTTCCGTCTGGAATATCTGGGACATCATTCAATTTGGGTATCAACAGTATACCCACGTCTGCTTTAATGGATTCTATCTCGGAGCATAGCCTCAAGAACTGTCATATCTTCTTCGCCTGACATATCATTTGTGTCTGGGGAGTGGCACTCAGCCTTTAGTGCTCTAAGCTTTTACCTTGTTTTTTTGGCATCGGATTTAGTGTTGGTCCGCTGAAAGGTTTTCAGATGTGACCTCGGTGGTTCACAGAAGAACATCTAAGTAAAGCCATAACACATATTATTGCACAATTTCAGTAAAATCTACATATTTTTAAAGTTTAATCAGGGGCGATCGGAAACCACATCAGTCGCATGTATGGATCACAGTCTCAGAACTGTCATCTGTCATTCTTACTTTTACAAGATAAGTAGATCAGAGAGAGACTAGTTGTCCCCACGTAGGATTTAGCAAAGCTTTAGAACCTTAAACTCCTCCTATTAAAGAATCTTGAAGGAAAACTGTTGTGCTGGGGACACTTCACCCGTGAGCGCACCATTGACATTGTTAACTCTTTAATACAGAACTTTTTTTTAGCGGGCTGATCAATACATACATCCGTCAACAACGCTGACTCTGATAGACCCCCAAACGGTAAACTGCCTGACCCAAAACAGACTAACTAAAAACACCTCCTGTCTGTATGTTTTTTCAGCCAGAGTGGTACCTCACACAGGTTCTGATGTGGATGGGTAACAGTTCAACATTCATGGAGGAAAAGATCCAACCTATCCTGGAAAGAGCTGGGGCCACCATCAGTGCCAGGGTATGCTGTTATATAATTGACTCTATGTTCCTGCTCTAATTCCCTCTGGATGTAGCCAAAACAGTAATCTGATTTTGTCCAAAACAAAATACTGTGTTCCTGTATTTCCTGTTGACATTAACAAAATAAATTAATTCATTATTTGGAGTGGTCACAAGCCACAAGCATGATGGTGTGTGTGATATATAAACTATACTGTATAAAGGTTTCTTTAGTTCCATGAATGCATGCCTCTAAAAATTTTACTTCATTCCACGTCATGGCAGTTAAGAGCAAAATCTTCTTTTGACTGACTGCCCCCCTTTTTTTAAATGTAGAGATGTGTCACAGCAGTATAGTGTTATTGTCTGTGAGTATGTGATATACGGTAATACATTAAAAAATTATTAGAATTTAATTTGAAACCTCTAAACCTTAAAACGGTTTAATCTCATCAGGACTTGAAACTTGCAATCTTAACATTGTGTTGATTACAATATGTTTGATATAATACTACCTCAAGAGGAACCAATAAATAAAACTGGCAAATGCCTAATGTCAGCTGGGCAAAATATTTCTGTATATGTAGGTGGAGCTGTGTCGAGGCCTGCTGTCTCTAGTCCAGGAGAAGGTGGCCAGCGATGCTTCTAGGCTGCTGTATGATGATGTGCTCTTCTGTCACTTGGTGGAGGAGGTGTTGCAATTTGAGAAGGAGCTGCGAAGCAACCATTCATATCCAGCGGTGCTGCCTGGTCTGCTTCATCTCCTGCTTGAGGACACAACCCTTCAGAAATGGCTCATTGTGGAAAAGAAGAGTAAGTTTTCAGCTTTTTGAGGTTTACTTAGCTACACAAGTTAATTTCTAGACCAGAATTATCTTTCTCTTTCATTTTTGCATCAGCATGATTATAAGATATTTTAATTATCTCATTATCATTAAGTCAGTTTATTATTTGGTCAACTAATTTATGTTCATATTAAATTGGGCTTTTGGCAGTTTTATTACACCAAATGGAATGCTCCAAACATTGAAATACACTTGCAGTGACATGGAAAATTTCTTAGACTGATGAAAATTATTAAAATGACTTGGATGTAGTAACTGTCCAAACTAGTGTCACTTCAGTAAATTGTGTGTTGGTGTTCAACTCTAGCCCCTTTTATCATCCCCCTTTGCTGTGATAGCTGTATTGTGTTGAAAATACATAATGTCAAAAAACATGATCCTTACAGTATTTATGGGTGTGAGAGGGATCTGTGTAGTAGGTGTGTAACAAGTACTTTGTAACGTGAGCGGCAGGGGATGTGTTGTTGCCCTGGCTACGCGATGCTTACTTATGCTGGTTTGTGTTGATGTTTTGAGCTGTCATTAAAGTAGATATAAATGGATCAAGCTGACCCTTGATCATTTTGCATGGTGTCAGAGGTAGTCTCCATGTTTCAAGAGACAAAATATGAAGACGGTCAGCGAAAAAAAAAGGCTAAGTTTAACCCTCCACAAAACTTTATGTTTGACAAGCTGACAGAATATTATCCACGAACGGCATGTTTTTACCAACGGATGGATGAGAAGGCAGAATGTTGAGATGGGGATGAGAAGAAATGTAGCAAATGTGGGAAAATGCAGCATAACAGAGATGAAAAGTGCCCTGCAGAAAAAGCTGCCTGCCACAACTGTCACAGAATGGGCCAGAGTATGTCGCAGCAGGTCAGTGAATGAGGTCACAGAGACTGAGAGATCTGAGCAGACCTCTTATTTCCTGGCTTTCCCATGTTACAGAAGGTGAAAGTGGAAATACAGATGATGAGAAGGATGGTGTCATAGAGCAGGTGACACAGCCTACTGAATGGTGCGCTCTCATGGTACCAGTCCTGAAGAAGAACACAGGCACAGCCAGAATCTGCATTGACCTGACAAAGCTAAATAGGTCAGTCAAAAGAGAATGCTACATCTTTCGTCTTTAAATTCATAAGAAGCGGATGGCCTGAATACAGTGGAAATGCACCACCGAACGTCAGAGCATATATGAAAGTGAAAAATGAGCTATCAGAGGCTGATGGTTTGCTCATACGTGGAAGCAGGATCGTCATTCCACTATCACTGAGAGCCGACATCCTACAGAAAGTACACAACGGACATCAGAGGCTAACAAAGCGTAGAGACAGAGCAAAATCATTGGTTCGTTCAGACACCTCCGTCTGAACGTCCATGGAAAAGAATCGCTCTCAAGCTCTGTGAACACAACAGAAACAACTATGTAGTAATATCAGATTATCACTCACGGTTCCTTGAGGTGCTGCACCTACCATCCACAACAAGCGCTTAGCAAGGTTTGGGATCCCGGATGAGGTGGTGAGTGACAATTGTCACATCACGTCTAGTCCTCACCATCCTCAGGGAAACGGTCATGCAGACGAGCAGTACAGACTGCGAAGAGAATCCTCCGACAAAAAGACCCTGTAATAGCCCTCGTGCTACAGATCAACTCCCCTACGGGAGTCAGTCCAGCAGAACTGTTAATGGGGAGAAAGATCAGAATAACTCTCCCGACATTAGAGAAGAATCTTTGACCTAAATGGCCCAACATAAAGACTGTTGAACAGAAGGATGCTCATATATGTGCTGGTCATATAATTAGAATATCATTAAAAAGTAATTCCATTCAAAAAGTGAAACTTGTATAATGTATACATTCATTTCACATATTTAAATGGTCTCTCAGTCTAGTTCTGTAGGCTACACAATCATGGGGAAGACTGCTGACCTGACAGTTGTCCAAAAGACGACCATTGACACAAGGAAGGCAAGACACAAAAAGTCATTGCTAAAGAGGCTGGCTGTTCACAGAGCTCTGTGTCCAAGCACATTAATAGAGAGGTGAAGGGAAGAAAAAGATGTGGTAGAAAAAAGTGTATAAGCAATAGCGATAACCGCACCCTGGAGATGATTGTGAAACAAAACCCATTCAAAAAATGTGGGGGAGATTCACAAAGAGTGGACTGCAGCTGGAGTCAGTGCTTCAAGAATCACCATGCACAGATGTATCCAAGACATGGGTTTCAGCTGTCACATTCCTTGTGTCAAGCCACTCTTGAACAAGAGACAGCGTCAGAAGCGTCTCGCCTGGGCTAAAGACAAAAAGGACTGGACTGCCGCTGAATTGTCCAAGTTTTCCAAAGTTTTTCCAGCAGGACTTGGCACCTGCACACAGTGCCAAAGCTACCAGTACCTGGTTTAAGGACCATGGTATCCCTGTTCTTAATTGGCCAGCAAACTTGCCTGACCTTAACCCCATAGAAAATCTATGGGGTATTAAGAAGAGAAAGATGCGATACGCCAGATCCAACAATGCAGAAGAGCTGAAGGACACTATTAGAGCAACCTGGGCTCTCATAACACCCGAGCAGTGCCACAGACTGATCGACTCCATGCCACGCGGCATTGCTGTAGTAATTCAGGCAAAAGGAGCCCCAAGTACTGACTAAGTATTGAGTGCTGTACATGCTCATACTTTTCATGTTCATACTTTTCAGTTGGCCAACATTTCTAGAAATCCTTTTTTTGTATCGGTCTTAAGTAATATTCTAATTTTCTGACATACTGAATTTGGGATTTTCATTAGTTGTCAGTTATCATCATCAAAATTAAAAGAAATAAACATTTGTAATATGTCATTCTGTGTGTAATGAATGAATATAATATACAAGTTTCACTTTTTGAATGGAATCACTGAAATAAATCAACTTTGAGTGTGTGTGTGAGAGAGAGTGAGAAACAGACCTCCCTCCCTGTCTAGTCTTATGGCAGCATAACTAAGGGATGACCTGAGCCAGCCCTAACTATAAGCTCTATCAAACAGAAAGATGTCATATATAGTGGAACTAATGTTGCCACAGTAACAAGTACTGTGTAACGTGAGCGGCAGGGGATGTGTTGTTGCCCTGGTTACATGACGCTTTCTTATTCCGGTATATGTTGAGCTGTCATTAAAGTATATATAGATGGGTCAAGCTGACCCTTGATCATTTTACAAGGTGTTGTGGAGAAATTGTTGAAATTCATTGGCACCACGTTGGGGGGGAAGAAAGCATTCAGGAGCTTGTGATGCTGTAGTATTTATTGAAGCTTGATCAGCTAGAATCAGAGACGTTTTCACATACAGTGAGGTATGTATACTGTATGAGTCGGTCTCTGTTCTGCCCAACTCATGCTGGTTCTCAGTCTTTAAACTCTTACAGATGACGCCACAAATATTATACGCCCAAAAATAGTCAAAGGGAATGCATTTACCCATGGTACCCATGTTTCACAGCAAGAAAAAGAATGATGAGAATGTCCAAAGTGGTGGATCTAATTCAAAAATTGAGCCGTAGCTAATGGAAAAAATATGCAAGTTTTAGATTTCATACAAACTATATTTTTTTTTCTGCATGGTCTCTGGAAGGGTGCTCAATAACTGTGAAATATCATCATAAGCATCATAAGCCTGTTTATTTACAGTGGCAGTGGAGAAAATGGATGCCATGCTGTCCACTGAGGGAGCCTGGAGCTCTCAGTACAAAGACATCAGTGATATGGATGAGCTGAAGGCTCCAGATTGTGCTGAGACTTTCATGACTCTGCTACAGGTCATCACTGGTAAGACTATACATTTATAAAGTTCTAATCTTTCGTCCAGTAATTGTAAGTAGCATAACAGACTATAACACACAGTATATGTATAATACAGCAGGTGTTTCTTTTTCTTTAATTCTTCATCTGTAATAATACATTATAATTAAAATTGCTGCATTGAGGTGAACTGTACACAAAACCTTGAAAGGTCATCATGGGGATATTTTTGCATTACTCACAATTGGATGGCTGCCTCTGCTTAAAACACCATTTGTAAAACACCATTGCTCAGAGCATTTGATTAAAAGTAGTACAGATGTAGCAACTCAAAAGTTCCCGTGTTTCCGTGATGGGTCCTTCGCTGGTCCTTGACCGGTCCTTCACAGGTCCTTCGCAGGTCCGTGACGGGAATGTAATCCCCCGCGATGACGTAGTCAGTGAGGCCCCGACTGGAAACGCCCCTAAGCAGCCTGGGTGAAAACCAGCTGCAATGCCTCATTTATCCACAGGGAGGAGCAGTGATTTTAATGCTCTGCTCTCACCGTAGACTGTATAGAGACACATCCGAACAGATACGCCGGGGTGAGCCAATCAGCTGAGACCAGCTGAGACAGAGCACATCATGGATGTGGCTAGTGGTGCAACGGATCATTATTGATCCGTGATCTGTTCAGATCGCTCCCCACAGACCGGGACCAAGTGATCCGCGGATCGTTTGATTGACACTTGTTTGATTGACACTGACACTGAGGCACCGCTGCAGCCTCGTATCTGCAACTCTATGTCGTTGCAGATACGACATCCCCCCCTATGGGGCCTATGGGATGAACAAAAATGAAAATACAGTAAATGAAAAAAAAAAAAGAAAAACATAACTTACAAAAAAAAAAAAAAAAGCAAACAGCCCTTCTTGTCCAAAACTGCCGACACATAATGTAGCCTACGCCTGCAGAGACCGATGATTGTACTGGACTGGAAAGCAGCTGACAGATTTATTAGGTTATGTTATTATTCAATAGTCATAAAGAAGGGAGAGTATTTGTGGTGTCTATATCTAACATGTCACTGTTTACTAAATCAACAAAATCTAGGCTATTCTAGGCTATTCTTACATAATTACTAATGCTTCCCTTCTCTCGCGCACTCTATACTGTATAGTATATGTATATATGTATAGTATACGGTAGTCAAACCAGCTGCATTTTCTGCTCTGTGATCTGTGTGACACTGGGAGACCAAAAAGCCCAGTAGGTGCAAACAAAAGGTTGAGCAATGAGAATGCTAATGAGGTGTGTAAGCTACGTCATCTCCAGGTAGAACAACTGTAAAAAGAATTTGGCAGGCAGTTGGCTGGAAGTCGGCTGGAAGACGGCTGCCATTTGGCTTTCGACTTGGATGGGAACATTTTTGAGTTGCTGCTACTGTAGCTGTTAAATCACTGAGAGATCATTGTACCAGCCATTGTCCACTGCTGTTTAAAAATGATACCTCCAACTTTGGTTTTGCTGTAAAGTTCTATGTTGCAATCTGTTCTGAAAAGTTGAAACCCTGCCAGTAGTCCAGTACTAACCAACATATCCATGTTGCCATGAAGCATAAGAGGAGATGCGAAAAAGTCTTTTTCCCTACCAGTAGCTGAAGTTCATCCAGTTTGGTACTGTTAATGGTGTGTGAATTCCATGTCAGCAGCCCAGCATTATTCCCTTTACTTTGCCATTTCATGCACCAGGATGACAAACTCAGACAGCTACAACAACAACAAGCTAAACATTATTGTACTGTGGGACCCTTTTCACACCTGGTATACCTGTATATGCATCTTGGGTAATCTGATCACAAGTGGACAGTGCAAGTATAGGTGTAAATGTGACCTAGACACATTAAGGACACATCTGATTGTTGTCATGTACCAAACTCTGACATGGTACAGTTTTTTTTGTTTAGCACATAATTCAAAATCAGCCAGTTGTGGCAGATGGCCGCATGAGCTGGGTTCTGTTCAAGGTTTCCGCATTTTAAAAGGAAGTTTTTCCTTTCCACCATTGCCAAATGTGTGGGTACAGTGGGAATTGTTGGGTCCCTGTAAATAATATTATATGGTCTAGACCTGATCTAAATGGAAACTGTCATGAGATAAACTCTGTTAAGATTGGCAATATATAATTTAAATGACATTGAATTGAATAATTCTGTGTTTTATTTCATAGTTTTTCTCATATTTCTTTTTCATTGACTATGAATTATTACATTTTATTATGGGTCCTTCCTTAACATGATGTACAGGTACATGATTTCCTGCATTGAGGAGGTATGGAATCCTGGTTCATTTAACATTGTGACTAAAAAGATGTGCTATTGTGTGAGTTATCCTTTCCTTCAAGTAGTAAATAGTGAGCAAGCAACACAAGACATTTCTCTGTTTCACAGTAGAACTTCCAAACAGTAGAACAATATATATTAAAGCTGCAAGCAGTGTTGAGTAGGCCTTCACCTTTTGTGTGCATCAGAATGTTTTTCAGTTGCAGCGTCTTTAATGGAGGTTGGTCAACATGGCTTTGAATTAACAAATTTCAAGGCCTGCATTTATGATTTCTTCCATTTACGCGGGTTGGTTTACGGGTTGGTTGGCTGCAATATCCTCTCATAGACTAAATCAGTGACATGTCCTTATTCACAAGGCAATACTAAATTTGCTTCCTTTATACCTACACTACCAGTCAATAGTTTGGACACACCTTCTCATTTAATGTTTTTTTCTTTATTTTCATGACTATTTACATTGCAGATTCTCACTGAAGGTGTCAAAACTATGAATGAACACATATGGAATTACATGGTAAACAAAAAAGTGTGAAATTACTCAAAACTAGTTAATCAAAATATGTTTTATGTTTTAGATTCTTCAAAATAGCCGCCCTTTGCTTTGGTTACTGCTTGGCACACTCTTCTCACGATGAGCTTCATGAGGTAGTCACCTGAAATGGTTTTCCAACAGTCTTGAAGGAGTTCCCAGAGATGCTGAGCACCTGTTGCCCCTTTTGCCTTCACTAAGCGGTCCATCTCATCCCAAACCATCTCGATTGGGTTTAGGTCAAGTGACTGTGGATTCCAGGTCATCTGGTGCAGCATTACATCACTCTCCTTCTTGGTCAAATAGCCCTTACATAGCCTGGAGGTGTGTTTAGGGTCATTGTCCTGTTGAAAAATAAATGATGGTCCATCTAAATGCAAACCAGATGGTATGGCAAGTCGCTGCAGGATGCTGTGGTAGCCATGCTGATTCAGTGTGCCTTCAATTTTGAATAAATCCCCAACAGTGTCACCAGCAAAGCACCCCCACACCATCACGCCTCCTCCTCCATGCTTCACGGTGGGAACCATGCATGTGGAGAGCATCCGTTCACATTTTTGCGTCACACAAAGACACGGCAAGTGGAACCAAAGATCTCAAATTTGGACTCATCAGACCAAAGCACAGGTTTCCACTGGTCTAATGTCCATTCCTTGTGCTTCTTGGCCCAGACAAATCTCTTCTGCTTGTTGCATTTCCTTAGCAGTGTTTTTTTAGCAGCTATTTGACCATACAGGCCTGATTCGCACAGTCTTTGAACAGTTGATGTAGAAATGTGTCTGCTATCAGAACTCTGGGTGGCATTTATCTGGGCTCTAATCTCAGGTGCTGTTAACTTGCGACATCTGAGGCTGGTGACTCAGATGATCTTATCCTCAGCAGCAGAGGTGACTCTTGGTCTTCCTTTCCTGGGGCAGTCCTCATGTGAGCCAGTTTTGTCGTAGCGCTTGATGGTTTTTGCAACTGCACTTGGGGACACATTCAAAGTGTTTGCAATTTTGTGGACTGACTGGCCTTCAGTTCTTAAAGTAATGATGGACTGTCGTTTCCCTTTACTTAGCTGATTGGTTCTTGCCATAATATGAATTCTAACAGTTGTCAAGTAGAGCTGTCAGTTGTGTACCAACCTGACTTCTGCATAACACACCTGATGGTCCCAACCCCATTAAGAAGGCAAGATATTCCACAAATTAACCCTGACAAGGCACACCTGTGAAGTGAAAACCATTTCAGGTCATGAAGCTCAGTAAGAGAAGGCCAAGGGTTTGCAGCGCTGTCAACAAAGCAAAGGGTGGCTACTTTGAATAATCTAAAATATAAAACACGTTTTGAGTAATTTCACACTTCTTTGTTCACTACATAATTCCATGTGTTCATTCATAGCTTTGATGTCTTCAGTGAGAATCTGCAATGTATATAGTCATGAAAATAAAGGAAAACCATTAAATGAGAAGGTGTGTCCAAACTTTTGACTGGTAGTGTATGTATTTCAGTTCAATTTTCCAATCAAATTTAGATAGTGCCAAATCAATCAAAGGTATCTTCACACTCACTCACTGTATTGCCTAGCTCTAGACTGAATTTAATATTATTTACAGGGACCCAACAGTTACATGTCCAACTGTTCAGTGTTTCAGTACTTATTGCATAACATGCTGTTCTCTAACAAGGTGATTAAAAATCACAACAAGTGTCTGATCCATGAATGGACCACTAAAGTTTGTATTTAAACAGTCCTCTTCATCATGCTGTTCACATTTTGACATCATGAGACCAAGACGACACCTAACAATCCATCAACAGTACCTGGTCAGTGTCAAGGCTAACTCACACCGGGGATGTAAGCGCTGCGGAACGGCTGCGCCGCGGTCACCGTTGCTGATTGCTGCCACTCTAATCAATGAAACCACTCACACCGGGCACGCCGCGGAACATCTCAGCAGCGTCCCAGCAGCGACTCTCTACTCCGCAGTGCTATCTTTCCGTAGCACTTCTATTTTTGACGCGAGCCGTTGCTAAACCGCGTCAATTTCAACAGAGCAGATTGCACCAGACAGGAAATCCAACACAGAATCAACCTAATACACTTCCGCCCCTTTCAAAATAAAACACAATACGCAGTTCATGTTGCCTGTCACAACTTCACATCAACATAACGTCATGACCGGTGGCACCAGGTCAGCAGTTAATCGATCAAAGGGTCTCAGCATGAACGACGAGACACTAATTGTTGAAGTGGAACAACACACAATAATTTATGACACAACAGATCCTTTTTATAATCTCTCCCACGTAGGATAAACAAAGTTAGCTGTTTGTTGTTGTTGTTTCTTTTATACACAGGGACTCATTCAGGATTCTCGTGTGATCTCGCGTGAATACGGCTGGCTCGCTATGCTGCCGTTACGCTGCCAGTACGCACCCGGTGTGAGTTGACACCGGGCAGAGGACAGAGCAAAACCGTGGCGCAGACATTCCGCGGTGGGTACGTCTCCGGTGTGAGTCCTGTGTCAGGCTTCAAACAGGATGTATTCAAAGGGAAGTCACCACTGAGCTTAGAGTGTCGTCAGCAGGTTGGAATAAGTTGATCTGTGAACAGCATGAGATGTCTAGTCGAGCTGTAATTGATGGTCAAGGATACATGACAAGTTACTGAGACATTACAGTTTTTTGTTGTGGTATACACACCACTGTTGTTTTTTGTTTCAATAAATTGTTTGAAATGAAGAAATTACCATTGCACGCTACTACTTAAATGCCCTACTTTCATGATATAATATCACTGTAGCATGAACTTTTTGCATTTTCCATAAATTTCACCCAAAAGTCAAATATCCCTAACTTTTTGAGAGTAGTGTAGATAAATAGATAGAGAGACTCAGGTGCACAGCCGCAATAAAGATGAGACAAGAAAGCAGAAAAACTCCAGGTGTTTTAGTAACATGCAACAGGAAAGAAGGTGAGTTGCTAACATCGATCATTCGATTCTGAGAAATTCAGGCATTGAGTAGCAGCATGAAACACAATAAACTAGCGTTAAACATAGATTAAAATTAACGTATAACACAGTAAACATACATTAAAAATTCACCTATAAAATAAATCTGAATTAAAATTAAACCAGAGCAAAGAAATTAGATGTGCAGAGAACTTAAACAAGATTCAAGAATCAAGATATTTGTCATTTGCAAGTAAAACCACATGGTTTATGCAGCAATGAAATTCTTATTTTGCTCATCTCCCTTTACATAACAACAATAAGAAAAAAATATGCAATTATAGAAAAATAAGAGTGAAATGAAAATATAAAAAAATAAATTGTCTAAAGTGAAAACCTGAAAATAAGGTGCCCTGTGCCTCGCAGTAACAGTTAAAGTGACATCTGCAGTACAGAGTTGGAGAAATTGCTGAAATCAAAGGCACCAGGTCAGAAGGGAAGAAAGTTTACAGGAGCATGTGATGTCTTATGCTGTAGTATTTATTGAAGCTTGATCAAGGAGAATCAGAGACATGCTGACACACAATCAGGTATGTATACTGTGAGTGTATGGAAATACTATGTATACTATGAGTTGGTCTCTATTCTGCCCAACTCATGCCAGTGGTTAGACTTTAAACCCCTACAGATGACACCACAATTACTATACACCCTTAAATAGTCAAAGGGAATGCATTTACCCATGTTCGTGTTCACCTTCGGCATATTCTAGTCTGGAGTCACTGTTGTCTATTTATGTTAATAGGGAGGATGCTCCAGAGATGAATTGTGCAGTTTTTATCACACACTGGAAAGTCCTTCTGTCCTGAGCAGTGCAGCTGCCATGCCACACTGTAATTGAGCTGGTGATGCTCTCGATTGTCCACTTGTAGAAATTGCTGAGGATTTTGGTTGACATGCCAAATTTTCTCCTTAAGAAATACAGCCTCCTTAAGAAATACAGTTTCTGCTTGGCAGAGGACATGGTGGGTGTTTAGATTTAAAGTTTTTCACCCTCTCCACCTATGTCTCACCAATATACAGTGGGGTGTGCTGCTCCCTTCTCCCCTTCCTAGGATCAATAATCGATTGTGCTACCTGGGTCAAGAAATGCATAAGTATGCACCATTGCACTTCCTCTTCCTTAGCCTTTACTTGTACAGGCACTACGGAGAGCTTGTGCGTTTGAACCGAGGTGCTAGCTTTGTCTGCTGCTCTTTCTTTTCTGCTTGGTTTTTGTCCATTTCTTTTTTTTTTTCTTTTTTAAGATATTTTTTGGCCTTTTTCAAGCTTTATTTGACAGAGACGGTTTGATGTTTGTTTCTTTCTTTTTCTGACGGATGTGTAGCATTTTGGGATGCTTCAAACCACATATGTTACTGCTGAGTCACTTCCTGCAGTCTTTGCTGATGTGTCCTTTACACAAGCAGCCAAAGCAAATTTCATTTTCCTTTATGAATTTTAGCTTCTCAGTGTGTTCTTTCTTTTCCAATTGCGGACATAATTCCAAAGCATGTTCCTTTTTACAAAACAAGCAATTCTTTACAGTAGGTTGACTCTTTTTTCCTTCCTTGTTTCTTTATCCTTTTCCTGATCTGCAGCTGTTGGAATCTTGCTTTCGGTATTGTGTTCAAAGGATTTCATAAATGTTTGGTATTGAAGTGGGTTACCGTCCAAAACTTGAATTTCTTTCTTGGGCAGTGAAGAGAGACAATATTGCCGTATTAATAAGGCTGTGATTTCAACCAATTTCTTTTCTTTCTTTTCGTTCCTCCAAGGCATGTTTATCCATGAGAAGTTTTTGACAGATTACAAGAGCAGCCACCTTTATGCATGCAGATGCAGCACTCGAAACCTTGGAGCTTGAGCCTGAAGAACTTATTGCTTTTTTGCTTCCAACATTTGATACACTGTCTTTTGGTGGTATTTCATCATATATATCAGCTGTTGCTTTCATATTTCACTGTGAAGAGGGAATTTCATGTTGAGAATCAGTATAGGGAATTTGCTTATTTAATTCAACAGGTACTTCCTCAGGTGAAATGGGAGTGATGTTTGTCTCTGCAGTAGTTGCTAAATCTGCAGTTAAATGTAATACAAGACCTGATTCATGTGCAGCTTTTGCATTTTTATACAGCTGAATCAATTTATCCAATTTGATTTATGCATCCTTTGCATTTTCATCATTTTTCATGAGTTCTTTAACTTCATGTGTGAGACCTTTTAATATTTTTCACATTTGATTGACATTCCTTTTGTTCCTCCTTCAATTTTGCAGGCCCATGCCCTGGATTTGAGCTTGAAAGTCCTCTCCTCCAGTCATTCATTTCATTTGTCTCACTCACTTTTTCAACACTCAAGTCAAAAGTGCGCAGCTATAAACAAAGTCACAAACAGAGCCACCAACAAAGCTACCAACAAATCCACTAATAAACAAATAAACTGCATCCACAAAAAAATCAACAATGTTAACAATGCGATTTCAAAATAAAGTACAGCGGCCACAGTACACAAGCGGTAAAATCAGTCCAAAACCTCCACCTATTTCAGCAAAACAAGTACACACATCACAAGCCAAAACAACCAGTCTCCAATAGACACATGGTAGACTTCCAAGCTGTGATCAAAACCTTTAAAAAAATACACAAAAGGAATCAATCTCGCCACTTCTGATGGCTGTAATTTGCTGCTGCTGACAAGCGCGTTTCCACACCGATCCACATTTAAAAAAAAGTTCAAATCCATCCAATGTCCATTCATCTAAACTGTCTGTGATTCAGTGGGTCCATGTACATAATCCCATGCCGAATCCTGCTCATGCTGCTGTGTAGATGCACAATCCAAAGTCCAAACCAGATGGGATGGCATATTGCTGCAGAATGCTATGGTAGTCCTGCAGGCCTTGAATTTGTTCTGATGTTGATTTATTCAAAAGTGAAACATCAACATCAGAACAAAGTCCAGATTTTCATCAAGATTTTTTTTATCATGAAACACTTACTTTTTTCAATTTTCAAAGGTGTTGAAATTTTCTGGATATTTGGACCTACATGTCTTAAAGTAATGATGGACTGTTGTTTCTCTTTACTTAGTTGAGTGGTTCTGTCATTATGAATTAGTACAGTAGTTGAATAAAGTTAGTATTGTTAATACTGTCTATATAAGACATTTTGTCTTTTGTCATCCTGCTTTTCTTAGAGCGGTACCGGGCCTTACCCTGTCGTTCTGCACAACTGAAGTTTCTGGGGCTCCAGAGAGAACTGGTGGATGACTTCCGCATTCGACTCACCCAGGTAATAATGACAGACACTCTGTATTAATGAAGAATAAAACTCAAGTAATGAAGGAAGACTGAGGTTTTCAGGAACATTGCTAAAGAAGTTCAGAGGCAGTATGGTAATACTACCTCTACTACTATGGTAATGATTATGAGGAAAACATTGAAGTAAAAATGGTGAAAGAGATACAAAAGGGCTGAGCATTTCACAATTTCCATTTATTCACAATTAACTGTCCACACAGTGGACCTCTGATTATTGCTTTACTACTGAACAATAATGTCAGAGCAATGGAACAATGGCACTTGAGTTGAACAACCAAAGGATAAAATCAATATTTCAATGCCCTCTCTTACTGAAAGTTTGACAAGGATATCGTATATTTTCAGCCAACTTTATGTTGTGTCATTTTGTTACAATGTTCTCCATTTTGGCATTTTGTTGTGATTCAGTGTGATTGCTTTTGTTCGTGTAATTATTTATGGACTGAGGAGAGAAAGAAGAAAGAGGATGAGAGATAAATGAATGGTTGATAAAGTTTTGTCTTTTCAGGTGATGAAGGAGGAGTCTCGCTGCCCAATGGGAGTCCGTTATTGTGCCATCCTTAATGCTGTGAACTATATTTGCACCATCCTGGGAGACTGGGGCGACAATGTGGTGTGTGGAGTTTATTAAATATATTTAATGTATTTATGCATTTTTGCCACAGCTCCTGAGTAGTAATGAGAGAGAGAGAGAGAGAGAGAGAGAGATTATAGAGTGTGTATATATATATATATAACCTCACATTATAAAAATACATAAAAATACATATAAAACATATAAAAATTATATCACATACATATAAAAATTATATCACCAGATGCAGCAAATTTTTCCCTTAAGAATGCATTGGAAATCCTCAAATCTCTCTACAGTGCCACTACACTTTAAACGACAACTACTACTGCATACTTTGTACTACAGACATTCTCTTTTACCGTTTTTAAACTCTCACAGCTTAAATTTGAGCAGGTTTTTATTCGAAATCTGCGTTTTATAATGGGTGTGTATTGCGCCTGCAAGAGTGAATGACGTCAGCACTAGAGTGAAGAAGCAGAGAGACATTTGTGGCGAAGTCTCCTGTGGCCACAAATTTCCCGCTACAAACATAATTTTACCAATGACAACGTAGGAAAATTTGCTACGTACGCACTCAGTACGTTTACATGCAGCAAGAAATTCGAATTTCTGATCGTATCGGACTTAGTTCGGACTTTTTAAAGTGCTTGTAAACACCTTAGTCCGATCTACTTCGGACCTATTTCGGACCGATTCGGACATCTCAAAATCGGATAAGAACACCTAGATAATTTGTTCATAGTCGGATATTTAACGCCATGTATACACAGCAATCGGATCTGAAGCGGATTTTGCGTTCTGTGCATGCGCGGCATTTTCCGCTGGGGCTTTCACCCGGCAGCCGAAAGATCCGTTGTTCTTTTTATATGCATTATTAGGACGAAAATAATACACGAAAAGTACGCAGCTGTAGCATCGTCCATCTCCCCGTATGTAATCTTTGTTTGAATGCCGTCAGATAGTTTGTTATCGCTGATAAGCAGAGGTCAACGAAAGTGCCTCTTTGTTGAGAGGGCTACAGCGACACCTAGCGTAACGGAGTCAGCCATGCTCTGGCCGTTTATCCGATTCTCTGAACGGCATGTATACTCAGACAAGTGATCCGGTCTTATGCATGTCATTATCTGATATGATCAGAAATTCGAATTTCTTGCTGCATTTAAACGTACTGACTGATACAACCACTGCCAGGTGTCTGCCTTAACGTTTTGGCTGTGTGAGCTTCAATGGACCAGATACTGTACCCCCTGCCACAACCCCATTAACACCCATGTTAAAAAGGAGCGAAATTTCTGTAGGGAAGCAGACAAACCAGTTTCTCTTCCTTGCGCTAGAAGTCCATTCCTTACCAGAACTGACATAAACTATAGACCTACACGTTCAGGAAGTCCTTGTGCTAGTGTTAGTGAAGTCAGTCGATGATAGTTACAATGGTGCCCAAAACTTTTGCAGATGCCATTTTTTTGTTTTCTCTTATTTTGAAAGTGGAAATGATGGAAATAAAATCTAACTTTTTTTGACATATTATAAGAATGTCTCATCTGTAATTTGATACCTTTTGGAGATTTTTCCATCTTTCCTTGGCTTCTTTATGCACATTAATACAAATTTTTACCTGGGGTGCCCAAACTTTCGATCCCCACTGTATATGTAGATGTTCAGGAAGAACTCAGGATGCTCACAGTGAAGCCGGTTCAATGATAGGAATCTCTCTCTCAGCGGTGTCAAATGTCACAGGAGCAGCTGTGGTTGCTTGCTCTGCTCTGATTGGTGGCTTCCACCTGGCCCTGGTTGCTTGGATACCAAAGCCTGCCCCCCCCTCACAGCCTGACTGTGATCAATTTTTTTGAACTCTCTGTATAATAACAATGACTGTCAATTATACAGTTTGAATGCCAGCCATTTTATCCTTCTCTCTCAGACACACAGACAGACGTGTAAAAAGACAAACACACACACACACACACACACACACACACACACAGACAAAATGCTTTCACAAAGAGTCCCTTCAAAATAAAATACTTTTATCTATTAACATCTATTTAATGTAGTGGGCAACAGGGTCAAGCACACTCAAAATTTATTCTCAAATGAAATTTTCTAGTTAACTAACTATAAATTGTAATGGAGATATGGTAGCAATACTGACAGTAACTAGAACATTTCTAAAAAAATTTTGAGTGTGCCTGACTCTGGCCCTGTCACGCCCATACATTATTATTGACACTGCAATAGCACAGAGACTTCAATAAAGTTAGTCAAAGGCAGGCTTCAGGTTGCCAAGCAACCAGGGTCAGGCCAGAGCAGTTAGGTGCAGCTGTGCGCATGCAATCTCTCTCTCCCTCTCAAAATGAACCCCCTCAAACTAGTGGCCACAAATGCCAAACTGTAAATTGTATCAAAAACCCGAAATGACCATGAGCATCCCCATCTTGTCGGCCACTTTCACTGGTGAATGTTTCATTGGTGAATGTTAAAAACTGTGACTAGATACGATTTAGTAACATGCACTGAGATAGAACTCCTCCAGTTTTTTGAATACCCTGAGGAGATAAAATCAGAAAATGGAAGAATACAGTTCAAACATAGAATCCAAAGAGAAAATCCAGAGACTTTATATGCTGACCGCTTTAACACTGGTGTTATTACCAACCTGCTGTTTTACACTGAACATATCACTGCATGGCATACAGCCATATCAAAGCACTACAGCCTCTGTGTCAAGAGAGGAATCTGCACGCTCCCCCATGCCTGACCATACGAACCAGCACCCAGACCAGCACACCATCAGCCTCCTGAGAGACAGACTGGCTCTGCTAGAAGTGGAGCTGACTGAGCTGAGAGAACAGAATCTCCCCACCAGCACCACACCACACCCTGACCTCCAGGAACAACTCAGCCAATATAAACACCAGGTGGAAACCCACTACACAAGAGCTGAGGGAAAAGATCTCCAACCTGCAGAAGGACAAACAGGCCCTCGCCACAAAGCTGTGGGAAACAAAAGACACCATGAGAAGAGAAATAGTGCAGATGAGAGACGAGATGACAAGGGAACTATCAGCCATTGTATTGGAGCTACAGCACAAAACACAGACTGTAGAAACGCCTAAACAACCTCTCACACCCCCTAACCCTTCAATCACTGAGCCCCCACCACTCAGTCAGGATATTGCAGAGGAAAGACCCCCAACCCCCTGCCCCCACTCTCCACCCGGCACTTCACAACGCCAGCCCACCACCCTGAAAAAAGACACAGAGATTGCTATTCTCATTGACTCAAACGGCAAATTCATCCAAGAACAAAAGCTCTTCCCCAATATGAAAGTGTCAAAGATTTGGTGCCCCACAACTGAGGCCACACTCCAAATCCTTTCCCACCCTGAATTTGGCACACCAGGCCATATTCTGATCCACACTGGCACCAACAGCCTGCATGAGGAACAGGAAAAGGTTGGTTGTCTGGTCACCAAGGTAGCAGAGGAAGCAGCCGCATCCTTCCCAAACTCACGCATCACCATCTCTACCCTGTTACCCCGCAGAGACCTTCACCCCAAGACCATCCACAGGGTGAACACTGACATCACCAGAGGCTGTGCCTGGCTCCCTAATGTACATGTTGCACATCATCCAACCATAACTACTGAGCACCTGCTTGACCACTCCAACTTAAAAAAGCAGGCAGTGGGCATATTTACCAAATCACTGAAGGATGTGGCACTGGGCCGTCAAAGCCTCCATCTCACACCAGTCAGAGGACCAACCAGGAACCCTCATCATGCACCTGACCCCATCAGGAGCCAAGGACCTCCCAGACATCTACCCAGACCCAGCACACCCCACAGACCCCCACCTCCACCACTATAACACCACTCCCAGTAGCAAAGTCAGATAGGCCCTGACTCAGGCTACTACCAGAGTCCACCAGAACCAAGAGCCTGGTCCCCGGCCTCTGCTCAACCCCGCCCCACAGCGACAACAGACAGAGTCACACCAGGCCCCACACAGCTACACAGAGACCCTGCAAGGACGAGTGGACCGAGAAGGGGATGAATGAGATTAAACAACTCCTTCAACTCAACTCCTTCAGTATATCTGCACAAAACTGAATTAGTGTTGTAATGACACACACACACACACAGACACACACACACACACACATTCTCTCTCTCTCACACACACTCACACACACACACACACACACACACACACACACACACACAGACACCCTCTGAAAAGGTAAAGAATATCTATTAATATTAAGTATGTTTATTTATCTTTGAAAGAATACTTTTAACTATAGATATTGTTCAAATATGTTACATTGTATACAGTTCGGAGTTTGTGGCTCTCTTGGCGGTCCAGTTGTTTTCGATTGCATTCCATTCTACCTGTCCCCTGTCTTAATGAAATCCCCCTCGATTTGCATGTGGAACATACAGGGCCTAAAATCTTCAACCTTCGGGCTGAAGAGTTTGACGCCAGAATTTAATACAAACCTCACAGATATTGATATCATTGTTCTACATGAAACATGGTGTAAAGTAAATCTGATCTACATAGTAAAGTAAGAGCTCTTAAAAACAGAGAGAATTATTTGCTTGTGCAATATATATCCCTCCTTCTGAATCACCCTACTTCTCAGATGACACCTTCCTCACCCCAGAGACAGAGATAAGCCTTTTCCAGGCCCAGGGAAATGTGCTCATCTGTGGGGACACAAATGCACGGACAGGAACACTTACTGACCTCACAGATCCACAAGGGGACAAATACATCACAAATGGAAACATCTCTAACACTTTCACTCTGCCCCACTGGAAGAATAGTGACCAGGTAGTCAACAAGAGCGGAAGAGAGCTGGTGCAGCTCTGCCAGAGCCTCAGTCTGTACTTTGTCAACGGTAGGGTACGGGGAGACGCCCTGTGTAGATTCACCTACTGCTCATCTCTTGGCCATAGTACTGTAGACTATATGATCACAGACCTTGAATCTTCCTCTCTCTGCTCATTCACTGTTAAACCGATAACCCCTCTGTCTGATCACAGCCAAATTACCCTGTTTATTAAAAGATCAGACATTGAAATGGTACACACACAACCCAATAAACTGTACAACATCAGAAACTCATACAGATGGGACCAAAACAGTGCAGAACAATACCAGAGAGCAATTGACACCCCAAAAATCCAAACACCTTTAGATAACTTTTTAGATTGTACTTAATTGGAATAAAGAAAATGTCAATCTAGCAGTGCACAAGATTAACAATATATTCAGACAAACAGCAAAAGAAGCACAACTAAAATTGACCAACAACAAACCAAAAACAAATAAAAATGGTTTGATACAGATTGTAAAATGATTAGGAAAAACCTTAGAACGCTATCAAACCAAAAACACAGAGACCCCCACAATGCTGATCTACGCATTCTTTACTGTGAGACCCTAAAGCTCTACAAAAGTACGCTCAGACTCAAAAAACAACAATATAACAAATAGCAACTGACAATAATTGAAGAGGCAATCAACAGAAACAACTTTTGGCAACACTGGAAAAACCTAAACAAACCTCAACACCAAGAATTGGCCATTCAAAACAGTGATATATGGACCACTCATTTTAAAACACTGTATCACACTGTTCAAATGAATGCAAACACAGAACAATCTCAAATTCAAGAGAGGCTGACTAAATTAGAACTAACTATAAAAAATAATCAGAACCCATTAGACTCACCAATTACTGAGCAGGAACTCCTAAAGAAACTGCAGAACCTCAAATCTAAAAAAGGGCATCCTGAATGAGATGCTAAAAACATGGGCAAAAGTTCCAATTGGCCAAATTAAAACTATTCAATTTGGTTCTGAGTGTAGGTTTTTTTTTCCTGAGATCTGGAATCTCGGACTTAGTAACCCCAATCTATAAAAACTGAGACAAATTTGACCTAATAATATAGGGAGGCATTGTGTGTCATAATCTGGGAAGGTTTTCTGTAATGTTATGAACACTAGACTTATGAACTTCCTTACCGTTACAATGTCTTGGAGCAAAGCCAAATTGATTCATACTGTACCAAACAACGTGACAACCAATCATATTTACACCCTACATACCTTAATTGTTAAACAAATAAACCAGAATAAAACCAAAATATATGCCTGTTTCTTATTGACTCAAAAGCTTTTGATCATTTCCTCTTGGCATGGATTGTCTTCTATAAAATTCTTGGAAAGTTGTATAGGGGTAAAACATATGATATTAAATCAATGTATTCTCTGGCAATATGTGCAGTGTAAAATTGGCAAATGAGGTTAACACTTCACCAAGGACGAGTCTGCCA
Organism: Protonibea diacanthus; assembly: GCA_028641955.1. Classification (NCBI taxonomy): domain Eukaryota; kingdom Metazoa; phylum Chordata; class Actinopteri; family Sciaenidae; genus Protonibea; species Protonibea diacanthus. The sequence goes on along the minus strand of CM053997.1, from coordinate 87,633 downwards.
GGGCTGCAACCTCAGCCCTGCACTCTTCAATATTTATATAAATGAGTTGGCAATTACCCTAGAAAAGTCCTGTGTACCTGTAAGTCTCTACAGGCAGGAGGTGAAATGTCTACTTTGCAGATGACCTGGTTCTGCTGTCCCCAACAGCACAGGGTCTACAGCAGAGCCTTGATCTGCTAGAGCATTACTGTCGCACTGGGCCCTGACGGTAAAAACCCCAAAAGACCGTACAATGATATTCCAAAAAGATCCAGATCTCAGGACATTCTCACCAAATTCTCAATTGGAAATACAACAGGTAGAATACAACAGGTGAATACTGCACACACTACACCTATCTGGAATAAACCAAGTTCAACTGGACATTTTAATGATGCAGTTCATGAGCTGAGAGAGAAAGCACGCCGGGCTTTCTATACCATAAAGAAAAATATACAAACTGAAATACCGACACAACTTTGGCTAAAATTAATTGAATGTGTTATTGAACCACAATTGCACTGTATGACAATGAGGTGTGGGGGTCCACTTACAAACATGACTTTACTCAGTGGGATAAATTCTATTGAGACCCTGCATACAGAGTTGTGTGTAAAATCCTTCTACATGTCCAGAGGAAGGCAACAAACAATGCATGAAGGGCAGAATTAGCAAATACTCCGCTTAATAATAAAAATACAAAAGAGCAATTGACTTTTGGACACATCTAAAACTAAGTGACACCCTCCTCGATCATTACTAAGCCCTGCAATGCCAAGAGACATGATAGGAACCCCTACCCAACTGGTCCTCAGGCTGAAATCACAAACCTGCCCTACTAACACAAACCAGGAACACAACACCCCACCAACCCAAAACTAATAATTAAAACAAGCACTACACCTATTGGGCAAACACAAAACAAAAACACAGAGCAAAATGCAATGCTATCTGGCTCTAAATCAACACTACACCATAGCAGATTATTTGAGTACGGAAACTAATCAGCAACTAAAACGACCTTGACAAAGTATTGAGGAACACAGCCTTTGCTATTGAAACAGGAAGGCACAGAAAACCTGGCTCCTGCAGAGCAGAGGCTGTGCTGTCACTGTCTTAGGCAAACTGGAAACAGAATTACACTTCCTCACCAAATGTGAAAAATATAAACATATCAGAGAAACATATTTCCCAAAATCTGAATACACAAAGAAAGATTTCCTTAAAATCATCAGATGAGGAAAACCGCCTCCATCTTTACTAGGAAGAATCAAACACTAATAAATTAGCAGCAGTCTATGTTTCTGCCTGCAACACACTGAGAGACAAGGAGTCACACACGCCAGCTAAAACACACCATTTATTATTTGTTGTTTTGTTTCTTATTGTTTGTTTACTTGATTGATTACCTATTAAATATAAATATTTTAAAATGTATTGCAAATATTGTTTTCCTTTTTATTGTTATTTAGTATTAATATTTTAATTCTAAACACCTGCTTTGGCAATATGTACAGTGCTAACGCCATGCCAATAAAGCCCTTTTCTTCTTCTGATCAACTTCTCTCCCACACGCATGCTTTTTATAATCCCTGCATTGTGACCAGTGCCGAAACACACTACCACCTCTGAAATGAATTGAAAGACTCTCCATTTTTTCTGGAGTGCCTTATCCTGAGTGATCTGCGCTACACAGGCTAGAAGCACTGTGTAGCCAATATATAGATGTGTCTAGACCAATAGAGAGAGAACCAAAAGTTAGCATCTAAACTTTGTCTTGTCTATTTCTGAACACATATCTTCATACATGTCTCTAACTCTTTGATGAAAGTGAGTATTAACTCAGTATGTTTGACAAATTAAACAAATTGTGTAACTGACTGATGTTATTTTATAAAAACAATTGTCATAGTCAACAAAAAGACATTCTACCTGATGAAAATAAGTATGTATCCAAATTGATTTAACAAATATTCCATATATCTGCAAAAATTACTAAACTAAACAAGTGACTGGAATTATGAAATGTACTTAAATATATCATTTTAGCACTTTCACTCTTAACTTACTGCTGACTGGCTTTAAACAATATCTGGTACACATTTCTTAAATTTCCACTGCTTAGGCTGGGGCTACAGCACCTTTAAAAGTATTGTGTAGGTCATATCATGATGATGTTCTTCTGAACAGTTAACTATAAACAAAGCTCATTATGTTCAATCGCATTAACCAAAAACATTTCACAACATTATCAAACATTTCCAATGATGTTTATTAGGTCTTAATCCAAAATAGATATAGAAATATGTTTTGCAGTACCTGTGACCAATAGAGAGAAGACCAAAGTTAGCTTTTATTAACTCTTAACTTGTTGCACATAGCCACTGTCTCCCTAGTGGATCCACAGCAGCATCAGAGCATCATCGTCTTTGTGAAGGGTATACCTCACAAAAGAGTATGAATAGTCTGTAAAGAGTGTTAAAATAGTTTAATATTAACATGCCATTAGTAGTTCTATCTATCACAGCTTTTTCTGAAACCAAGGTATTTAGTTGGCTATGGTGGATTGTTTACCAAGGTGTTGTTTCCACTTGTTTTGTTTGTACTGTGTTTTCTGTAGTCTGACTCCACTTTTATTTTTTTCCAAGCACTTGTGATCGATGCAATGGGGGAGCAAGTTTAGAATTTGACAAAAACACTCTATTACTGACTCTAATAGAGTCACTCTATTACTACTGACTATTGCAATCACCAAATCACACACTACACTGAATGAAACTGACTTATCTAGTAAGGGAATGGTACAAATCTGGAGCAAGATGCACGTTATCCACAGTACTCAGTACTCAAACAATATGAGAAAATAACTGCTGGAACAAACTGTTTTTTAACTGAGAATAACTGTCACAAAATAGAGCCCTATAGGGGCCTTCATGTGAGAACAAATGCACCGAGCTGCCTGAGGACAGCTACAGAAGATACAATTTCATTTTACATTCTTACTAACAGTTATGTATTTAGCAGTTCCTTTTTTCTTTCTTCAGTTTTTCCTTTGCCAGCTACAACAGGCAGCGCCGTTTCCACTTGGTGAGGAAGCAGTATTGGGAGGCCTGGTGATGGAGGTGGGTCGCCTGGCTTCCCTGGAGGGCTCTCTATTTGAAGGTCTGTTGGCATTGCTGGATCGACTTAAAGGAGACATGATGGGAAGACTGCTAGAATGGACCATGAGAAATCACAGAAAAAGCTAAACCATACTGCCAAGACAGGTGAGGCGATGGACATCAACTCTATTCTAGTTCAAGCATTTAATTTTTATTTATATAGTACCAATTTACTACAAAAGTTGTCTCATGACACTCTAAATAGCCTTATCTTTCAAATTATCTCCAACATTTACTCCACTGTTTTCCCACTTCTTCTGCTCACTGACCTTTTTAGGTTGGGCAGAATCTAATGTTCACTCGTTGATCTACTTGATTTTTCCTCGCATGGCTGTGCAGTATGTTTCATGTCTGGCAACCGAGCTTCAGTAATAGCTACATAATTATCAGAACAGATCAAAACGCAGAAATTTAGAAAAACACACAGAACACCCGGTCAGTTAGAAGAACTTTATATTTTGTCTGTGTTCGAGAGTTTAAACATGTAATGTTTTAAAATGTTTTAAAGAAAAGTATTCACAAGTTGGGGATAAATGAGTCTATGTGTAAATTTTTAACATATTAGAACATGGTTCATTCAGCACCATTAAGTGGTCAGTTAATTTTACACATTGTGATTCAACAACTAAATTACACAGGAAAAGCTTTTTTTTCAAAGTTCAATTTACATAAATGCTCATAAATTCTGGAAAATTATTACATGAAATTTGGTAATGATGGATAAAAGTGGATAATTTATTATATCAAATCTAAAATGTCATGAATCTTGCAATTCCAAAACTTATGTGTGATGATTACTTGTTTTCAGACACACTGACAACACGCATAAAACAATGTGCAAATGTGTGTTGTAGTTATTATTGTTTTGATATCTGTTACAGTTATTGGTGATATTACTGTTTTACAGTGATTGCTTTAATGGGTATTGTTCTGCAGGTGCAATATATATTTATTAAAATCTCAAAGACTAATCATGCTAAAGTCATCATACCTGGAACACAGATACCCTATGGAAATATGTACAAATATTAATTAATGTATTCAATTGCACTACAATGTGGTCAAGTTATTGAATGTTTACATTACTCGGCCTTAATCAGAGAACCTGAATTGTTTGTTATTTTTTATGTTTCAGCTATTTGACTTGACAAAGATAAGTGATTGCTTTGTGGTGTGGTGTGGTGTGGAGGAGAGGAGATTTTGCTCTTGTTTTCCATCACAGTATGAGTTGTCCTTCATGGCATTCATTTATGTGAAATGTTGGGGAATGTGTTTGGCATGACCTCATCAGAATCCTGCTAAACACCCTGCCAGCCCAGATTGGCTGGAACCACCTGAGTAGAAGGCCATCAGTGTCAGAGAAAGCCTTCCCATAAACTGCGCTGACCTCACACAAAGTTTCCTCAAAACCTCCAGTGCCCCACCAACTAGGAGTACCAGCTCTGTCACCCAGTTTTTGGCTTTCTGTATAAATAAAATTGAGAGCCGTTTACAGAAAACTCAAAAATCACAAAATGGTGTTAAGCCTCCTTTTTGCTGTAAATGGACTGTATGGACAGGTCCGTATCGGAATGTAACTCGCTGGCGACGTAGTCAGTGAGGCCCCGACTGGAAACGCTCTGCCAGCCTGTCTGGAAAACCAGCTGCAATGCCTCATTTATCCACGGGAGGAGCAGTGATTTTAATGTTCCGCCTCACCGACTGTCTAGAGACACATCCAACAGATATGCCGCGTGAGCTACAGCCCATCAGCTGAGACAGAGCAATCCTTCGCTTGATGGAAAAAATGTTGTGATAAGATAACACTGAGGCACCGCCGTGTTTCGTATCTGCAACTCCATGTCGCCAAGCATAAACATCGTTTCCCTTCAAATAAACTGGTACTCAAAAAAAAAAACTCGCTCGTGTCGGCAGCTCTGACGCTGCAGCCCTGTAACGTCTGATGGACCGTGTTTTGTTTTGTTTTTTTGTAACTTTTTTAAGGGCCATATCTGTTTGATGCTTTCTGAAGCCTATGAAACACACTCATTTATGAGTATTTAATCCTTGGACCGTCATAGCAGTTAGTGATGGCTATATGAACAGCTGTTAGTAGATCAGTGTGTCCAGCTGTGCACTACACGCAGATCAGAGCGAGCGAGGAGAGAGAGAGAGCGAGAAGAGACTCCTCCACATTATGTAAAGACAGAATGAGATGTTGTTGATTTAGTAAACAGGACATGTTAGATATAAACACCACAAATACTCACCCTCATTAGAATGACTATTTCATAACATAACATAACATAACATAACTAGGCTACATTATGTGTTGTCAGTTTTGGACAAGAAGGGCCATTTGCTTTTTTTTTTGAATTTTTTTTTTTTTTTTTTTTTTTTCATTTAGGCCTACTGTATTTTCATTTTTGTTCATCCCATAGGTTAAATCCTGCATAAATAATTGAACCATAAATGAAACTCCATGGCAAGAAAGTAATAGAATTTCCATTGAAAGAAGAGGAATTACAGGTGACACACAGCCTTTTGAAGGCCAGGTGAGCCTCATACAGCACCTCATTAGCATTCTCATGGCTCAACCTTTTGTTTGCACTTAGTGGCTTTTTGGTCTCCAGTGTCAGACGGATCACAGACCCGAACATGAAGCTGGTTTGACTACTGAATACTATACTGCAGCCTTGTGATTTGAGGTTCATGAACAGGAGGATGACTCATTTACTGTATTTTCATTTTTGTTCATCCCATAGGCGTAATTGTAACTCCATGAAGCAAGAACCTTTTTTCAATATTTATGTATACCGACATACACTAACAAAGGCACGCTAAACAAACCCAAAAAAGAACAAATTGTCCAGAGCTGGCTGGTAGCCAGTGCCCTGTCTCTCTGGGTCTACCTGTCGGGGACACTTAGTGCAGGGTACAACCGTTCCACAAAGGGCCAGTGTGCTGCAGGTTTTCTTTTCCAACTAAGTAGCAGCACAATTGATTTGACTCACTTAATCAACTGATCTCAGTGTTCAGAGAGCTGATTGGTCAAACTGTGTGCTCTGGTTGGCTGAACAAAACCTGCAGCCACACGCCCTTTGTTGAACAGTTTGGACACTCCTTGCCTTAGTGTTTTGTTTATTTGGTTTCGGACCTTTTTGGGATGTGGGGGTGCTGAGTGGTGAGAGTCTCAGTGGGGGTTGAGAGGGGGGTGGTGAACTGGTGAGGGGGGGAAGAGTGGGCTGGTGGGGGTCAGGTCAAGGTGGCAGGCTGAGGTGTGGAGGGGGAGGGGAGAATGAAACTCCATGCAGCAAAAACTTTTTTTAAATTTATATGCAGACCAATGCACACTCAGCAAAGGCAAGCAAACCAATCAAAAAATAGTATAAAAAATAAACAAATACGTTGTCGTTTAGCAACAGTAGCAATGCCGCTGTGACTCAGGGTCAGTCTTCCGGGGACTTCTAAGTCTTTCATTTATGAAAATACAGTAAATAAGTCATCCTCCTGTTCATGAACACACTTAAATCACAAGGCTACTGTATAGTATACAATCTGTGTGACACTGGGAGACCAAAAAGCCCACTAAGTGCAAACAAAAGGTTGAGCAATGAGAATGCTAATGAGGTGTTTGTACGGCTCACCTGGCCTAAAGCTGAATAACCTGCAGTCTTCCAAAAGGCTGTTAATCAGCTGTAATTCTTTCTCTTTACTCTTCACAAAAAAAAGTTCTTGCTGCATGGAGTTTCATTTATGGTTCAATTTATTTATGCAGGATTAGGTCTATGGGAAGAACAAAAATGAAAATACAGTAAATGAAAAAAAAGAAAAAGGCAAACGGCCCTTCTTGTCCAAAATTGCCGACACATAATGTAGCCTACGCCCGATGAGACCGATGATTGTACTGGACTGGAAAGCAGCCGACAGATTTATTAAGCTATGTAGTCATTCAATAATCATAAAGTAGGGAGAGTATTTGTGGTGTCTATATCTAACATGTCACTGTTTACTAAATCAGCAACATCTAGGCTATTCTAGGCTATCCTTACATAATTACTAATGCTTCCCTTCTCTTGTGCTCACGCACTCTGTACTGTATAGTATATGCTAGTCAAACCAGCTGCATTTTCCGCTCTGTGATCTGTGTGACACTGGGAGACCAAAAAGCCCACTAAGTGCAAACATAAGGTTGAGCAATGAGAATGCTAATGAGGTGTGTAGGCTTAGTCATCTCCAGGTAGAACAACTGTAAAAAGATTCTGTGAGAGAAGCGCCATCTTCAGGTCACACCCTGTAATTAAACAAATAGGTGGAGTTACAGTAAAAAATAGACACGCCCAGGAGAAGGAGGGGGGTCATTCCAGTGCTGGAAATTGGCAGGCAGTTGGCTGGAAGACGGCTGGAAGACGACTGCCATTCGGCTGGCTTTCGACTTGGATGGGAACTTTTGAGCTGCTACTACTGTACATGACATATCTCATTCACACACATTAATGCACTGGCTGCCATGCAAGGTACCTACCAACTGCTCATCAGTTTGAGGAGCTAACCATTCATACACATTCACACACCGATGGCACAGCCTTCGTGAGCAATTTGGGGTTCAGTATCTTCCCAAGGACACTTTGACATGTAGACTGGAGGATCGAACCGCCGATCATCTGATTAGTGGATGACCCGCTCTGCCTCCAAGCCACAGCCACCCCGGTTTATGGTGATAAACAATTTTGATTGGGTTAGCACTGATTTATTCTCTCACCTACTTTTACTCTTTTATCTCTCTTAATTTTCTTTAGGTGGTTGTCTCTACCATCCCAGCATGACCAGTCCACCATGTCCTTGTCGAGTTCAGCTTGTCCCATGATGCTATGTGTGAGGAACAGATTGTTGAACCTTCATCAGGTCCTGAGTCTTTCTCTGTTCCAACTGGCCTGGCAGGGTCTGGCTGAGAGACTTGACAACTTTCTGTACCAGGATGTAAGAGAATAAGTGCTTTTTGTGTTATATAAAGATTTGTGGCAGAGTTTATTAAAAGCAAAGTTCAATTTCAAAGTAGACATGATAAATTCAGGCTGTTTGGGGACAGTTTAGATTAGGCACCCTGGGAAATCACCAGGCAATTTCAATGTGCAGCCATGTGTATGCAGTTACAATCAACATATCCATGTGTTTCTGGCAGGTCATCCTGTCTAATCATTTCAGTGATGGTGGGACAGCTCAGCTTCAGTTCGACATGACCAGAAACCTATTTCCTCTGTTTGGTCACTACTGCAAAAGACCTGAGAACTTCTTTAAGCAGTAAGTATGATGTATGCGCAGAGTTTGATACTAGAAAGCTATTTCTGTTCGCCTTTAAATCTGAATTTGTCTGTGTGACCACAGAACCAATTTTGAGTCCACTCAAAGATTTAAAAACATCTCCACATTTAAGAAGTGATATAGTTATAGTTATGTAACCACATATCACATAATATGCACATAATAAAATCATTTAAATTAATTATATTTTTACATACAGTTATACATAGTTCAATTTGTAACTTACATGACTGTGAAGTGGAAACTTGAAACTTCCAGCACACATGAAGTGAGTGGACTTTTCAGTGTGGCAGGACATCTTGTATCTAAGCAGTTAAATGTTTGAAACAAAAAATAGTTGCATAGTCATAGATTGTGGAGTTCAGTGAGGGAAATGTGTTTTAGAATTTATGAACTAAAATAACATAATTTTATGTAAAGATCAAATCAGACACAAAATGTTCAAAGAAGATAATAAAACATTACTTTCAGACTTGAGTTCTGGAGTTGCAACAAGAATAAGAAATATAGCTGCAAGCAGCAATGAGGTGTCCAAGCTAATTGGTTGATCATGGAATAATAGTACTTACTTAAATAAGAGTATTTATTCACAATGTCTGTAACCATCACATTTCAGTTCTGAATCCTAACACATCAACTAATACGAAGCAACACTACATTTTTGCTAACCGCAGCGCCCCCAAGTGGCCGAATTGAACCAAATTTGGCCTGTCCCCCTCCTAACTTTTTTGCGGCTTGGTCTGAAGATCATGTCTGCTGATTTTTGTGAGAATTGGCCAAATTTTCAAACAGCTGAAACTTTACATTCACTTTCGCCAAAATCCAATTTTGCTAACTGCAGTGCCCCCAAGTGGCTGAATTGAACCAAATTTGGCCTGTCACCTCGACATGGGGTCTCGAGACGTACAAGCAAATTTTATTTCGATACGCCAAACCGGTCCCAAGATGTAAGCTCACATCCCATTTGCCGCCTTCGCCACCGATGTCGACAGGTTGTAGTGGGCAAATTAAGTCTTTATTGAAAAATCCATCTCCTGAGTTTTGTGCGGCTTGGTCTGAAGATTGTGTCTGCCAATTTTTGTGAGAATTGGCCAAATTTTGAAACAGCTGAAACTTTATATTCACTTTCACCAAAATCTAATATGGCAGCCACAGTCTTATGCTGATGTGACAAATTTTGACAGGACTTGAATTGAGTCCTTCCACAGTATCAGCAGACAAAATTTAGTGTCAAATCCAAACACATCAAGAGAAAAGAGCAAAAATGCAATTTTGTTAATTACAGTGCCCCATGTGGACAAATGACACCAATTTTCACATCGGGGGGAGTCTCGATGCATCTGACCAAATTTGGCTAACATGAAAAGTTGGCATCAGCTATCAATGGGGCAGTCCACAGTATCTGCGGATATCACAATTTCATTTCAAATAAAAACATATCAAGAGATATGAGCAAAAACACTGTTTTGCTGATTACAGCGCTCCTAGAGACCAAATGACACCAGATTTCTTTCCTGCACTTGGGACAGAGCCTCGAAGCATGCCATCAAATTTGTTTTCAAAGCGCTCCTAAGATATGAGCTCACATCGAAATTGGCGCCTTTGCCTCTAATTTCGATCGGCTGTAGCAGGCAAACAAATTTGAAATGGGAAAATCCATCTCTTAAGTTTTGTCTGGATTGGTCTGAAGATTCGTGAGAATCGGTCAAAATTTGCGTCCAATGAAAATTTTATTTGACTTTTAACAAAATCCAAGATGGCGGAAAATCCATCATGATCCAAGGAATCCAATGATACCTTGTTTTAGAAAATCGGTTCAAAAGTTACATGCACAAATGTACCTTAAACTTTGACCCGTTGGTGGCGCTAGACCGTGTTTACTGCCAACATGTAACTTGGTGAAATTAAATATGCGACTGTCCTTAATCAATGTGCAAAATTTCTTTGTTCTAGAGGGCTAGTAAGGTACGAGATATGTTATTTAGATATGATGGTGACTGACCATGAAGAGCTTTGTATGTAAGAAGAAGAATTTTAAATTCTATTCTAGATTTAACAGGTAGCCAATGCAAGGAAGCCAAAATGGGAGAGATGTGATCTCTGATTTTGGTTCCTGTCAGAACACGTGCAGCAGCATTCTGAATTAGCTGCAAAGTCCTAAGAGACTTATTGGAGCTGCCTGATAACAGTGAATTACAATAGTCCAGCCTAGAAGTAACAAATGCATGGACTAATTTTTCTGCATCTGCTTGAGATACAATGCGTCTGATTTTGCTGATGTCACGTAAGTGGAAGAATGCAGTCTTCAAAATTTGTTTTATGTGGACGTTAAAGGACAAATCCTGATCAAAAACAACTCCAAGATTCTTTACGGTGGAGCTGGAGGCCAGAGTGATCCCGTCTAAAGTAACTAAGTCTCTAGAAAGAGAGTTTCTGAGGTGTTTGGGTCCAATTACAAGAACTTTAGTTTTGTCTGAATTTAACATCAGAAAATTGTAAAATTGTCATCCAACTTTATCCTCAAGGCATGCTTGGAGTTTAGTTAACTGATTGGTTTCATCTAGGCTTGATCAATAAATATAATTGGGTGTCATCGGCATAATAATGAAAATTAATGTGTGATGTGAGTGATTCCTGATAATGTGACTCAAAATCCTCAAATAAACTGTTCTTATGGAGAAAGTCACACAGCTGATTAGCTACAGTTTTCTCAAGTATCTTAGAGAGAAAGGGAAGGTTTGATATCAGTCTGTAATTGGCTAAAACCTCTGGATCTAGAGTGGGCTTTTTAAGAAGAGGTTTAATTACGGCTACTTTAAAAGTCTGTGGTACATATCCCGATAAAAAAGACAGATTAATCATATCCAATAAAGAAGGGCTAACTAGAGGTAAAACATCCTTGAGCAGCCTGGTTGGGATGGGATCTAAGAGACAGGTTGACGGCTTAGATGAAGAAATTATTGAAGTTATTTGATGAAGGTCGATGGGAGAAAAACAGTCTAAATATATATCAGGTTTTGCAGCTGTTTCCAAACTTGCTGTATCAGAATGCAGATCAGTGCCTGATGAGGGCAAGAGGTGATGAATTTTGTCTCTAATAGTTTTATCATTTTATCATTAAACAAGCTCATGAAGTCATTACTAGTTAGATCTAAAGGAACAGATGGCTCAGTGGAGCTGTGGCTCTCTGTTAGCCTGGCTACAGTGCTGAAGAGAAACCTGGGATTGTTCTTATTTTCCTCTATTAATGAAGAGCAATAGGCTGTTCTGGCATTACAGAGAGCCTTCCTGTAAGTTTTAAGATTATCTTGCCAGACTAATCGAGATTCTTCCAGTTTAGTGGAAGCCATTTGTGTTCAGATTTACGTGCCTCTTGCTTTAATTTGAGTCTGTTGGCTATACCATGGTGCTAACCTCTTATGTTTAATTACACTGGTCACAAAAAAGTTAGGGATATTCAACTTTTGGGTAAAATTTATGGAACATGGAAAAAGTTCATACTACAGTGATATTATATCATGAAAGTAGGGCATTTAACTAGAAGCATGCAATGGTAATTTCGTCATTTCGTCAAAAGCGGTGGGTATACCACCAAAGCCGGATATCCCTAACTTTTTGTGAACGGTGTATCTTCTTTTTCAGAGGTGCAGTAGAGTTGCGAGTTGTTCGTCATGAGCCTATAGTATTATAAACAAGATGATCTATTTCTGAGGGGCTAAAGGAAGCAGACAAGTCCTCTGCTACACTGAGACATGGCACTGAATTCAATACTGAAGATAAACATCTGCTGTAGGAGTTTCTGCAAAAAGGCTTATAGTCCAGTAATATGAACTCAAATGTTATTTAAAAAATGGTCAGACAGAAGAGGATTCTGTGGAAAGACTATTAGAATCTGTTTAGGTGAACAGAGCAGAGAGCACCGTGGCACGTGGCAGTAACAGATAACCGGAAGTGACAGAGACAGCCTTCACATGTCCATTCCTGTGCCATGTGCTAATGAAACGTCAACAGCAAGCTATCTATGTCTAAGAAGGCAACATTAGGTTCCTAGTCAAAGAGAATGTTTTAGCCACGTTAGTGTTACTGGCACGTGTCTAATGGTTTGTGCTACTGTCATTAAATATAGGATTGTAATGATCAAAGGAAAAATAGACAAGCTAAAATATATGAACAAAACACCAAGCCACCAAAAATGTATGAAACAATTGAAGGTTAAACAAATATTGTAAGGGACGACTTTGATTCTACAAGCATTTTGATTTCTCCATCTGGTTTATCTATCTCTCCACAGTGTTAAGGAGGCATGTATCATCTTGTGTCTTAATGTGGGCTCTGCTATTCTGCTAAGGAATCTCCTTAAAGAGACAGAAGAAGACAAAAGAGATTGGGCAGGTGCAGGGGATCCTCCACCAGAGTCTGCATTGCATGAGTTGGGAGTGTACTGCTTGGCATCTTGTGATGTCTTGATTCTCCTCAACCTCAGAGCCTCCTGGCCTGGACAATAACAATTCTCTCTGACAAAGTTTGTTGGTGTCAAGTTTGCATCAGTGCTTGGCATTTTATTTTTCTTATTGCATTTTTGTCATGAGCTTTAATCTTCTTTGTTTTTTAGGTTGATACTATTGAATTGTCATTGAATGATGTATATTGTCACCCCAGTTAACTGAACTAATCACAACATACTACAACCAAGTATACACAACAATTTTCTGGTGAATTATGAAATAAACAATGTTTACCTGCAATGCTCAGGACTTGAAGCCTTCACTTGCCTCATAACTCCTAGCTAATGGGTTTTTGTTTGTGTCTCTGTGTGATAATGTTTTTTTGTTTGTTTGTTTGTTTTTTGTTTGATGCTTACTTTTCCTGGTACACCTGCACAGTGTAGTGCCAAGTGCCAAAAACTGCAACGCCTCAAATGTCCACTTAAGGCTGACTATAGAAGTTAACCTCCATATGGATACTAATATGTCCCAACTTCACAGCAGAAATGATATTCACAGCCTGGTACAATAGACAGTTTTGGTGTCTGTAGCTTTGTGTATGGTTGCATTGTTAACTGTAATGTGACACTTTAGCTACTGTATCAGAAGGATTTTTGGAGCCTCACTTTGAAAGGTTTGGTCATTATTCACTTTTCTTACTGTAGTACTAACAGCATCCTCCCTTTCCACAGGTCACAGGTTTTACTGAAGTGTTTTTTTTTTTAAGGAAGACCTCTGGGAAAGGAAGTTCTAAGACTATGTTTGCCCTCAATGTCTAGATAATGACAATTATTATCAACCAGAGGAATGAGAGTGTCATGGCGCAAAAGTAGAAAAAAGGTCATAATGTTTGGGCTTGTTCATAATGTTTTCTTGCTTGCTCTCTGTGTGTAATTAAAAAAAAAAAAAAAAAAGGAAAAATTAAGTGCATATCTGATTTGTGATGATCCAAGATGGCACTGCAGATGGCAGTCTTGGTACTGTACTCTATGGTCTTTGTTATTTCTTGTGTTTCCAGCTCTCCCTCTCTAGTCACATACACCAGGGTGGAACTTAAAAATGTTAGACTGTCCACCATTAGCACTCTTGTTTGTTTTTATTGAACCAGAAGTTAGAGTTACTGGTCAGAAAAGCTGCAGCTCTTGATTCCCACAGAATTTCTCAGAGGTTGTTGACACAGTTGGACCCAGTGTTTTAATGATTATTAGCAGCTCATTAGAGAATAGCATTTACCCTTCTATTTTTATAAATGTTGTGGTCCAACCCATGTTAAAGACACCTAACCTTGACCCATCTGTTATTAGCAGCATTATTCTAAACTTCCGTTTTTATCCAAGAGTCAAAACAACATCTATGGGAAACCAATCAGGTTTTTGAGCTCTTGACAGCACAGAAACTGCCCTCCTCAAAGTAACCAATGATCCCCTTTCAGCAGATCACACTATTTATTTGACCGACTTAAAACCTGGTTAGGCATCAAGGACTGAAGAACTGCACTTTGTTGGTTTTATTCTTGCCTTTTAGAAATAACATTCTCTGTCACCATAGGTAATTACTCATTCTCTACAGCTCACATTTTCTGTGGTGCACCTCAAGATTCAATTTTAGGTCAAATATTTTCCAATTTAATTTTATTAACTACTTACATGCTCCGACTTGGCCATGTAATTGAACATCACAATGTCTCTTTTCATTGCTACGCAGGTGACCCAAGAAGCCTAGCTTATGTTTTTGAGTCTTAGCAACTGTGAACTGTTGAATGGTACAGTATTTCCTGCAACTCAACAACTCAAAATCCAAATTATCCAACTCATATTCCTCAATCCTTCCAACCACACCAGCTCCATTCAAATTTGTCTTGGACCCTACTCTGATAATGTAAAGCCTACTGCTAGTAATTTAGGAGTCATTTTTGACTTAAATCTCAGCTTTGAAACACATCAAAAAGTTGTTCAGTCATGCTTTCTTCAGTTTATAACCATCTCCACAATCAAACCAATCATCAATCAAATGAATCAATTAATCAATCAGGTGTTTGTTAGCCCAGCCGGTAGAGCGTCTGCCCCATGTCCAAGACTCAGTCCTTGCTGCAGTAGCCCAGGGTTTGAATCCAACCAGTGGCCCTTTGCTGCATCTCATTCCCCCATCTTTCTCTCTCTCACCCCACATTCCTGTCACTCTTCAGCTGTCTCTATCCAATAAAGCTTGAAAAGGCCAAAAAAAAAATCAATCAATGAAATCATCTCGCTCTGACCTGAAAAAGGTCATCCATGCTTAATATTCTCTAGACTGTGACTGACTTCTCTGACTGTGATCTCTAAGATAACAAGCAGTTGTTAGCCATGTGGAAAAAATTTGAATGTGAACCATTAATGTTATTTCCAGATTGATCCAGATCAAAGTCATTTGGTCTGCTCACTTAACATTAACATTACTCTAGTATTATTGGGTGAGGATAAGGAGTAGTATTATTTATAAAAATGAAAGCTATGTATGACATATGAGCAGTTTTTAAATGTAGTTTGACATAACTGTTAATCATCATTTCCGCGTAAGATATTGTAATGACAATTACAATTTCTTTGTTTCAACCACTTGAGACACCCAACCTTCCCCCTTCCTAACACAAGATACAAGGTTCTTTTGTATTATGTCTAGACTCAGCTTTGCACCTAAATACAAGATCCTGCAGGACACACCTATGGGGGGTCAGCAAAGAAAATAAACCTTGTTGGCCAGAAGAAGTTCTCTATTTCAATCTTCACCAGTAGCAGAGAAATTTCCACAATACCTTGATAAAATCACACTATAACAGTGATTCACACAAAATGTTTTGTCTTAAGGATGCATACACTTTTAGTTTAATGTCGACATTTATGAGGAAATATTTTTTCCAGGGCAAGATATGTCCAATAAATATCCTTTACATAAACTTTTTTTTAACCAAAAGGTATTGAGCTTGAATATAAAATAGCAGCAAATCATTAGATTTCCAAGGTCCATAGTCCAATTTAAGCCAGCCCTGTTCTTTCTTGCTTTCTTTCTCTCTGTCTTTCTTCCTTCTCCACACAACAGCGGTAAGAGGCTAGATTTTGGTAAATAATAAAGCAGAGGTCAGTGACTGATACATTAGTGTGACTCTAAAGCAGTTGACGTGCTGACGTACTACGGTAAGCGTATTCTGTCACTTTCGGTTATCAGTTACTGCCACGGTGCTCTCTGCTCTACTCACCTAAACAGATTTTCATATATTTTTCACATCAGTGATTATCTACATGTCTCTATACTATCCTTAGACTTGTTCTGTTTGTGCATGAACAGGTCCCTTAACCTAACACTTTAAATCTGATAGTTTTACCAGTTTCTGCTAGTCACATTAACTAGCCTAGCTACAGCAATGGCTTCTCTCTCCTTTTCTCTCCTGCCCATTGTGCCACATGTTTAGCTACTCCTCATCCTCCTTTAACAATAATGGTACTTGTAATAAATGTATGGAAGAATTATCCTATCTTTATTCAAGAGCGTAGATTTTCAGTTTGAGAGCATGATTTCTCCTTTTCGTGCTCAGATTTATTCTCCTCGTGCTCACATTTTGTGCTCGCACTCAGATTTCTGCTGCTTTCTTTCAAAATGTGTGCTTGGACTCAAAACATCACATGCTTGCGCTCACATTTCTTCTTCTTGGACACAAACATTTTGCTCGCACTCAAATATGTCCTGTGCGTGCTCAGATCTAACGTCTACGCGCTCAAACCTAAGTGTGCTCGCACTCAAAACGTGCCCTGTGCGCTCTCAAATTTTTTGTGCTCACACTCAAAGCAACACGTCCTCTCAGGTTGAGGTGTCTGCTCAGACTGAAAGCTGCCCCTCCCTGCGCTTAAATTAGTGTGTTTCACCAGCCAATAGGCAGACAGCTAGAGTGTGGCCCAATCTTGGGTGTGTTCCTTCGCCGTTTTTGAGCGCTCCGTAGGGGCGGGTATGTGGTCTGTTTGTAAAACAGCTTCTCTCTTATCTCTTAATACCCCTAGTGCATTTATTTCTACGGAGGAAGGTGTATGCCCAACTACAATAATCATAGCTCCCCAAATTTTTATCGGATTTTCACAGGTTTGGTTTGTTACAAACAGCAGATGCTGTCACACATTAAAAATATGTGCTTTCATGCTGAAAGACTTTGTATTATGCTCTTTAACATATGGTAGGCTATGGCATTTTGATAAATGTATAAATGAATTAGTTTTATATTTTAATAAAGAAACAAGTATGATTGTTAATTTGAATTTATTTCTCTCTCTCTCTCTCACACACACACACTCACACACAAGTATGGGCTGAAATATGTGCCACCAGAAACTGAACTTGAATCATTTATATTTGAATTTGTATTGTTCAATTTGAATCATTGAATTGAAAAACTGAACCTGAATTGTTATTTGAAATCAAATTTACAGTTTGGAACTGAACACTCAGTTCTCACAATTCAAATTCAGTTTTCAAAATTCAATTAAAATTTTCTGTGACAAACATCCAGGTAGTTGAGGCAGGGCAAACGAGATACACAGGATGCCTCTTGGCCAATAAACACCTACGTGTGTGTGCCACGGCAGTTGCCGGTGTCTGGGGCAGTTACCACTGCCCTGCCATGGCAGCTGTTGCTGTTATGGGCATTTGTTTTTATTTTTATTTTATAAAACAGTCGTCAGAGTTGTATTAGACCAGGGGTCTCCAGCGGTCGCTCGCGAGCCCCTTTCCAAGTAGCTTGCCAAAGGGCCAGTGAATCATACATAAATATGAAAACTTTAACAAACATTTTTTACAAACATTAATGACAAGTTAATGTTAACTCTCTCTCTCTCTCTCTCTCTCTCTCTCTCTCTCTCTCTCTCTCGATCTCTCTCGATCTCTCTCTCTCCGCATCACCATTACCGTCAATGCATGTTACTAACTAAACTTCTTCCCCGGAGTTTCTGTGCTTTCTCGTCCAGCAGGTTCTCGTGGATCGTGGCTGCTGCTGTGGTCTGCTGCTGACGTCCACTATATATATAGCATCACTGTCATAATTGCTACCACATCTCTCCTATAGTTTATAGTCTGTTAATGTTTCACTGCTGCTGTGCATCTGTGTCCCTCTAACTCTGTCACAAGTTCCACTGCTACTGTAATCATACTATCATTTATTGTATTTCATTGTAATTGTACAATATGTTTGTGTTGATTTGTTCTGTACACGTGACATCCATTGCATGTCTGTCCGTCCTGGGAGAGGGATCCCTCCTCTGTGGCTCTTCCTGAGGTTTCTTCCACCTTTTTTCCCTGTTAAAAGGGTTTTTTGGTGGGCAAGTTTTTCCTCACTGGAACCGAGGGTCTAAGGACAGAGGGTGTCACTCCCTGTACAGATTGTAAAGCCCTCTGAGGCAAACTGTGTTTTGTGACTTTGGGCTATATAAATAAAATTTGATTTGATTTGATTTTGAAGTGTGTATGTCTGATCTGCAGTGCCAGCGTGTCGGTCGGTAAAAGGTGTAATGTCTGTTAAATGGACTGTACTTATATAGCGCCTTTCTAGTCTTCCAACCACTCAAAGCGCTTTTACAGGACATATCTCATTCACCCATTCACACACACATTCATACACTGATGGCATTGGCTGCCATGCAAGGTGCCAAGTGCTCATCAGTTTGAGGAGCTAACCATTCATACACATTCACACACCGATGGCGCAGCCTTCGGGAGCAATTTGGGGTTCAGTATCTTGCCCAAGGACACTTCGACATGCAGACTGGAGGGGATCGAACCAGTGATCGAACCACCGATCTTCTGATTAGTGGACGACCCGCTCTACCTCCAAGCCACAGCCGCCGTTGACCACAGTGATACAGCCCAGCTGGCTGTTTTCATTCAGACGGTGTTAAATGACTTTTCCACCAAAGAGGAGTGTGTTGGTCTTAATGACCATTCATTCATTTTGTGTTTCTTTGGTTACTTACAGTGCATTAACGCCATCTACTGGCCACGTGTGGTAACTGCAGGTTTGATGTACGGTTTCTATTTCCCGTTGTATTCTCGTGTGGAGCGAGTTTTGTGTTCAGTTAGTACAAGTCTTTTCCAGAGCTAGCTATGCTCCGCGTCGTGTAAGTTCTTCAAACCCCGCACAGTCGTGTTTCCCACGGGGGCAATGCCGGTTAGTATCGCTGTGTGTAATATAAGGTGTTTTATATTAGACGTTTTCTTAAAGAGAATTGGGATGTGTAAGAAGTGAATTAATGTGTTGCTACGAAGTGTAGATTCTTTTGTTTCACATGTAATGGCGGCTCGTGCTCGGTAGAAAATTATGTATGTATTGCATTTGGATTTGGAAATGGGTGAGAAAGACAATGTGAGCTAAAAGGTATTTTTATTTGTGTTTACAGTTTTACAGCTTGTTTTTGCACTGCCATGTGTAAAATAAAGGAGAGGAGAAAAAGACCTCGGGATAAAGCAGCATCTCTTTTCTTTGTTCACCTCACCTGGCTGTTTATACGCGCTGGATAGCTAAATACGCATACGTTTAGTGAGGCCAGTACAGTAAAACGGCAGACCCTCGCCTGTCAAGAAGAAGACAGAACTTCGACTGCTAGCAAGAAACAACAACGTTAGCCATCACGACGACACCATTAACCTGCGCTCACCAAGCCTGCACGTGACTGGCTCAGACGTGTCCCCTACTCCATAAGACATGGATTATCCAACCGAAATGCAACTTCCCTCTGGAGTGACCGAAGCAGAAGCCGGTGACTGGGAGGTGAGATCAGAGCTATCTGCATCAGGCTCTGTTCGTGTGCCGTCTCAACATGGATCAACATGCAGCTCTCGAAGGAGCACCGTGCTAGCAACTGCTAAAGCCAAAGCTCAAGCAGCAAGAACCAAAGCAGCCTTTTCTGAAACTTCAGAAAGCTGAATCAGAACTACGAACTGCCAAAACAGAAGCTGAATTGGAGGCACTGCGGTGTAGAAAAGAAATGGAGGCTGCAATAGCTGAAGCAGCAGTTCTTCAAGCAGAATTAGATGACAACAGCTTCGGGGATCCGGGGTCAGAACTGAACCAAAGGTATTTCACTGCATGCAACGTGCCACCACAGAGAGACATAAAGCAAGAAAGCTATAACACTTCGCCCAACCTGCACAGCCATCCGCTTCCACCAGCATGTCCTCCAAAGCAGCCAGCCATAAGACCTCCAGCACCGCATCCAGCAATATCGCCTGCACAGCTGCCGACACACCCACCAGCAGAGTCCCTGAGACCGACACCAGCTCCAAGACGGCTGCCACCGCCGTCACAGGTACCACTACAGCCATCCATGCCACCTGCAAGTCTGTACTACATGCCACTCCAAGCCAGCAACCAAGCATGGCGGGGAGGAAAAGACTATGGGCTACCCAGTCCTGCTCCACGTCCTACCTCGCCTCGTCACACACCTGCCCAAGATGGACACAGCTCTCCGACGGCTGACCTGGCGAAGTTCATCGCTAGAAACCAGATCGTCTCGACAGGGCTGATGAAGTTCAACGATAAGGCAGAGAATTACTGGGCGTGGAAAGTCTCATTCTGCAATGCCATAGATGATATAGGCCTGTCAGCAGCAGAAGAGACTGACCTTCTGATTAAATGGCTCGGCAAAGAGTCGTCTGAGCAAGCATGCAGGCTCAGAGCAGCCTACATCAGAGACCCCCAGGGTGGCCTCCAAGCCATCTGGCAGCGCATTGAAGAGTGCTATGGCACCCCCGAAGCCATCGAAGGGGCGCTGTTTGCCAGACTGGAAAGCTTCCCGAAAATCTCCAACAAAGAGCCAGCCAAGCTACGTGACTTAGCCGATCTGCTACAAGAACTGTACGCAGCAAAGCAGGATGGATTCCTTCCAGGACTAACTTATCTTGACACTGCTAGGGGAGTAGCCTCAATCGTAGAAAAGCTCCCATATAAGCTACAGGAGAAGTGGATGTTCTATGGCTCTCAGATAAAGCAACAGCAACAGATTCCCTTTCCCCCATTCAGCGTGTTTGTCAACTTCATCCAGAACCAAGCCAAAGCAAGAAACGATCCCAGTTTCAGAGTCACCATGCCACCTCTGCCTGCCACAAACAGAGACAAACTCAAAAGCATCCAGAGTAAAGTCAACCAGCCCATTGCAGTCCACAAGACTCAAGTCGTCGAGTCCAGCCAGAAAGGTGAGCCTGAAGCTGTCTCTCTAGATCTCACCAAGCAAGTCCCAATCCACAAAAAGCCCCATTCATTAGGAGCATGTAGGAGCTTTAGAGACAAACTGCTAGCTGACCGTAAACAATATCTCAAAGACAATTCCATCTGCTACCGCTGTTGTGCTTCAACCACACACATTGCAAAGAACTATGATAAAACCATAACATGTGCAGAATGTCAGAGCAACAAGCATGTCGAAGCCCTCCACCCAGGTCCATCACCATGGAAAGCAAAGCCACCCCCACCTATGTCAGAGAACGGCAGGGAGGGCAGTGAGAACCAGCAGCCTCCAGAGACGATCTCCTCCAGGTGCACTGAAGTATGCGGTGAGGGGATGAGTGCTAGGGGTTGCTCCAAAATATGCTTAGTTACTGTCTACCCACAAGGCCAAAGAGAAGCAGCAACCAGAGTGTATGCTATCATTGATGAACAGAGTAATAAATAACGCTCAGAATTCTTTGAGATATTCAGCGACAATAGCACTCGATCTCCGTACACGCTCAAGACGTGTGCGGGCAGCATAGAGACTTATGGAAGGAGAGCGTGTGGCTACATGCTGGAGTCACTGGACGAGAAGACCTGTGTCCCTCTCCCCGTCCTCATTGAATGCAATGAACTCCCAGACAACAGGTCTGAAATCCCAACACCCAGTGCAGCTTTGCATCACCCTCACCTGAGATGCATAGCCAGTGAGATTCCTCCCTTAGACTCCAGTGCCCAGATACTGCTGTTGCTAGGAAGAGACATTTTGAGTATACACAAGATCAGAAAACAGATCAACGGGCCCGACAATGCCCCATTCGCTCAAAAGCTAGACCTAGGCTGGGTGGTGATCGGCGATGTGTGCCTCGGCACAGCGCACCGCCCCTCCTCAGTCACTGCCCTCAAAACATGTGTCTTGGGAGATGGCCACCCCAGCTACCTCACACCCTGCTCCAGCCACTTGCGTGTGAAAGACCCTCCACACAGCCACTCAGTCCTTCATGATCCTCCATCTCAGCAAGCTGCTGTCCATACTGCTCCTCTGCTGCACGGGGACGACCTGGAGTCCTCCGTCTTCCACTGCACTGACAAAGATCACCAACCTGCCCCGTCCATCGATGACCTCAACTTCCTGAAGATCATGGATACTGAGGTATGTCAAGATAGCAAAGCTGGGTCGCGCCCCTACCTTTTCGGACTCCGAGAGAACGTCTGCCAAACAATAGAGTCTATGCCATGAAAAGACTCAAGTCAGTCTGCCACACACTAGAGAAGAAACCTGCCATGAAAGAACATTATATGCAGTTCATGCAAAAGATGATTGACAGTCAGCATGCAGAGATTGCCCCAGTCCTCCAAGAAGGACAAGAAAGCTGGTATTTGCCATCCTTTGGCATCTACCATACCAAGAAACCCGAACAGATTCGAATAGTGTTTGATTCAAGTGCTCAGTATGAAGGGATTTCACTGAACAATGTCCTGCTCAAAGGCCCAGATCTGAACAATGACCTGTTAGGCGTCCTCATCAGGTTCAGAAAAGAGAAAATTGCTGTGACTGCAGATATTCAACACATGTTTTACTGCTTTGTAGTCAAGGAGGAGCACAGAGACTACCTGAGGTTTCTGTGGTTCCGCGACAACAACTGGGACAGTGACATTGTGGACTACAGAATGCGTGTGCATGTGTTTGGCAACACACCGTCTCCTGCTGTAGCAATCTACTGCCTCAGGAGAGCAGCGAAAGAAGCAGAATCTGAATTCGGCTCTGATGTCAGAGCATTCATTGAGAGAGACGTTGATGATGCTCTTAAGTCGTTTGCAACAGAGTCTGAGGCCATCAGCATGGTGAAGCGGGCACAGGAGATGCTCTCCCACAACAGCCTCCGGTTGCACAAGATCACCTCAAACAGTGCAGCTGTCATGGCTGAGTTCCCCCCTGAAGACCGTGCAAGCAGCATCAAAAACCTGGACTTTGCCACTGATAACGTCCCCATGCAGCGTAGCCTGGGTATCAGCTGGAACATAGTCACAGACACATTCACCTTTCAAGTACAGCAAGACGACAAGCCCTTCACGCGCAGAGGCGTGCTCTCAACCACAAACAGCATCTTCGACCCGCTCGGCTTTCTCTCACCTGTCACCATACAGGGGAGATCGCTGCTGAGAGAGCTGACCATGGAAAACAGTGACTGGGACTTGCCGTTGCCTGGACACCTCCAAGCAGAGTGGGTGAGATGGAAGTCCTCCCTACAATGCCTTCAAGACATACAGATCCCCCGCTGCTACACATCTCTCTCCACCTCTGCAGCAAGCATGAGAGAGTTGTGTGTGTTTGCGGATGCTTCAACCAAAGCAATCGCAGCGGTTGCCTACCTGAAGGTGACCGATGAAGATGGACGCTCCGAAGTCGGATTCGTGCTTGGCAAAGCAAAGCTGGCACCAGTGAAAGAGACCACAATCCCCAGACTCGAACTCTGTGCAGCAGTCCTTGCTGTTGAGATAGCTGAGACTGTTGTGAGTAACATGGACTTGCACATGAACTTTGTCACTTTCTATTCTGACAGCAAAGTTGTGTTAGGTTATATTAACAATGAGCAGAGAAGATTTTTATGTTTATGTAAGCAATAGGGTCCAACGCATCAGACAAGCAACGT
Organism: Protonibea diacanthus; assembly: GCA_028641955.1. Lineage (NCBI taxonomy): Eukaryota > Metazoa > Chordata > Actinopteri > Sciaenidae > Protonibea > Protonibea diacanthus. The sequence continues at coordinate 63,836 of CM053997.1, read as the reverse complement.
CACCTCAACAGTGGAAGTATGTCCCCTCAGTGCATCATTGAGAGACACCAACTGGCTGACCGGACCTGCCTTCCTGTCTGGTAAGCCTCCAGCTGATCATCAGTCACTGTTTGATCTAGTTGACCCAGAGTTAGACTCTGAAATCAGACCTCAGGTTGCAGTGCTAGTCACTGAAACCACACAGCCCAGTTTAGGAACTGAGCGCTTTGAGCGCTTCTCAAAGTGGATTTCTGTGTTAAGAGCACTTGCAGTCTTGATTCACATAGCACAGTGTTTCAGGCAAATGGACAAAGACAACACATGCAGAGGGTGGCATACTTGTAAGAAAGCAATTATGCCAGAGAACCTGGAAAAAGCAAAGAAACTACTGATCAAGAACATGCAACAGGAAAGATATCCTAGTGAATTCAGTAACATTCAGAGTAAGACAGACATTCCAAAACAGAGCCACATTGCAAAGCTGCGCCCAGTGGTTGACAGCTGTGGACGTCTCAGAGTGGGCGGACGCATCACACAGTCTGGCCTTGAGATAAACCGCACCAACCCCCTCATCATCCCAGCTCAGCACTACTTAACAACTCTCCTTGTGCGTCACCACCATGAGCAGGTAAAACACCAGGGCAGGCACTTCACAGAGGGAGCCATCAGGGACGCTGGACTGTGGCTGGTGGGCGGAAGGAGGTGCATCAGAGGCACGCTGTTCCGGTGTGTCACCTGCAGGAGACTGCGTGGCAAGCAAGAGCATCAGCTGATGGCAGATCTGCCTGCAGACCGGCTACAAGCTGCCCCACCGTTCACGTATGTCGGCCTGGACGTGTTTGGCCCATGGGAGGTCGTCAGCCGTCGGACGAGAGGTGGACAAGCAAACAGCAAAAGGTGGGCAGTAATGTTCACCTGTCTGTGTGTGCGTGCTGTACACATTGAAGTGATAGAGACACTGAGTGCATCTAGTTTCATAAATGCTCTACGGAGATTTTTCTCCATCAGAGGCCCTGCTACACAGATTAGGTCTGACAGAGGCACTAACTTTACTGGTGCTTCAAAAGAGCTGAATCTGGAAGACGATGCAGACATGCAACGTTACCTACAAGACCAGCAATGCACATAGATTTTCAACCCTCTGCACGCCTCCCATATGGGAGGGGCCTGGGAGCGACTCATCGGGGTGGCCCGTTGCATCCTAGACTCCATGTTACTGCAGCAACGCTTCTCTTCATTGACGCACGAGGTCCTCGTCACACTCATGGCAGAGGTTTGTGCAGTCATGAATGCAAGACCCCTGCTGCCCGTGTCAACTGACCCCGAGAACCCTCTCATACTTACCCCCTCCATGCTTCTGACACAAAAGACAGGAGCCCCATCCTCGCCTCCGCCTGACTTTGGCAAGGCAGAGATCATCCGCCACCAGTGGAAGCTGGTACAACATCTTGCAGAGACATTTTGGCACAAATGGCAAACGTGAATACCTGAGCACCCTGCAAAGTAGGGCCAAGTGGCAGGACAAAAAGCCTAACTTGCAGGACATCATCTTGATGAAAGACAATGCAGTGCCAAGGAACCGCTGGCCGATGGCAATGGTCGTCAAAACTTTTCCCAGCAAAGACAATGTTGTCAGGACTGTAGATATCAGAGTGATTCGCCAAGGCACTCCTAAAGTGTACAAAAGACCAGTAACTGAACTTGTCTTACTTTTCTCTCCTAAACAGGATGTTACTTGTGTTTAAGTGAAGTGTGTGCATCTAAAAGGTAATAGATGTGGTATCCTTAAGATACCAGGCAGGGAGTGTGTTGGTCTTAATGACCATTCATTCATTTTGTGTTTCTTTGGTTACTTACAGTGCATTAACGCCATCTACTGGCCACGTGCGGTAACTGCAGGTTTGATGTACGGTTTCTATTTCCCGTTGTATTCTCGTGTGGAGCGAGTTTTGTGTTCAGTTAGTACAAGTCTTTTCCAGAGCTAGCTATGCTCCGCGTCGTGTAAGTTCTTCAAACCCCGCACAGTCGTGTTTCCCACGGGGGCAATGCCGGTTAGTATCGCTGTGTGTAATATAAGGTGTTTTATATTAGACGTTTTCTTAAAGAGAATTGGGATGTGTAAGAAGTGAATTAATGTGTTGCTACGAAGTGTAGATTCTTTTGTTTCACATGTAATGGCGGCTCGTGCTCGGTAGAAAATTATGTATGTATTGCATTTGGATTTGGAAATGGGTGAGAAAGACAATGTGAGCTAAAAGGTATTTTTATTTGTGTTTACAGTTTTACAGCTTGTTTTTGCACTGCCATGTGTAAAATAAAGGAGAGGAGAAAAAGACCTCGGGATAAAGCAGCATCTCTTTTCTTTGTTCACCTCACCTGGCTGTTTATACGCGCTGGATAGCTAAATACGCATACGTTTAGTGAGGCCAGTACAAGGAGTTTTTGGCCTTACTCCCATTGAAAGCTACAACCAGGGGAGTTGTGTTTATAATGCAGTAAAGGATTACTTTGTGGGAAAAAAGATCCCTGAAAAGCTGGAGCTGTCTGTAACAACCGATGGAGCACTTGCAAAGACAGGTCGTCACTCTGGATTTATTGCGCACTGCAAAGCGGACCCGGACTTCAAAAGTTTTTCCATTCACCAACAGGCTATATGCGCAAAAGTTATGGGATTTGACCATGTCATGACGCCTGTTATCAGGATCATCAATAATTGCACTACAAATCTACTGGGTGCAAAATTACTGGGTGCTTCTTGAGATTATAAGTCAGTGTCAGGAACAACTAGGAACTATATTAAAACTGGAGGAGAGCTTAAAAACAAGAACATGTCATACATACTATTTGACACCTCTATGACCTGAAAAATACTGAACACAAGATTCCAACATGCAGAGATAAACATCATAAACAAGAAGAAAAAGTGCAATACAAGATATGCTCCTTAAAGTAGGGGGGACTCACATTACCTCTGAACAGAAGAGTCAATGCAAACAAAACTGCAGACAGCAAAAAGGTCCAAACAGAAGAAAGAGCATCTTATGAACTTGATGCGTAGCAAGAGAACAGAGCATCTTATTAACTCAATGTGCAACAAGAGAACAGAGTATCATATTAACTTATGATGCTGTGAACTTTTCATGGAAACCATTCACTATTTTAAAAAATATCTTTGTTTGGTGGAGGAGTGTGCCATCTTTCATCAACAAACTGAGCAAGTAAATACAGGGTTAGTATCGCACATACTGATACCAATACTTTTAACTTGAAATGTCATGATCATTGAATAATTTTGTGATTTTTGCCTTGAGTTAGCTGATAATGATTATGATTATGGTAAAACAAGGCACAAAGATTTTAGGCAATAAAAATGCTTTTTTTATTAACTAACTACAACAATAGAAAAAAATGTAACAGTATAAAAAAATAATAAAATAATTACTACCACAATTGTTTCAGAAAAAAGTCACGAGTGCAAAATAACAAAAAAAAAGCAGCAATGTAACAAAATATATAAAATAAATGTATATATATTTATATAAAATATAGAAATCTCTCTGCCATTGCATCCAGCTGCTTTCACCCCTACTCTCAACAAGAGCTCTACTCTCTCTGTCCAATTCAAAGCACCCAGGGGAGCTTTGGATCCTTTGGCACGCGGATTGCGGCTGTTTAGGAAGTCAAACAACCTGTTAATCATCGTATCATAGAGATCAAATTATAATCTAATTTCAATATATATGTGGAGGGGGGCGTGGTGCATCAGCTGCAGGAGAGAGGTGTGGAGACGGCTCAGGAGAGCAGCACCAGGGGAGGTGATTAGCACACCTGTATCTAGTTGTCTAATCACTCTCCCCTTTTTTAACACAGTAGCATGCTGGACCTGGAAGGAGGTGGTGCAGAAAGAGACTGAAGTCAGACACACAGCAGACGGCAGCAAGACATAGAAGAGGTCTGTGAACGGCTGTGTCGCCCTGATCAATAAAGTCCCCTGATAAACAGGCATCGTTTTGAGTCCGTTTGTGCTGAGAGAACCCCAGTGGCAGTAAGTCTGTCAGATATTGGTGCCCAACTGATCTCAGCAACAAACAAAGACAATGACAGAACTGCAGCACGTTCAGCCAGTAATGGCGCTGGCTCAAGGCAGTGATGAGCCGGCAACAGCTGGCTGCACTTCAAGCTCAGACTGAGAGGCAGACACAGCTACTGGAGGCGATGTTGCCCCGGGCGGGGGCAGTGTCACCGTCACCGGGGGTCTCGCTCTCCAGTGTGGCCCTGCACAGGATGACAGAAACCGATGATCCCCAATCATACCTCGAAATGTTCGAGGCAACAGTGTTGCCGTGTGGCTGGCTGGAGGCAGAGTGGGTTGTGCGCCTGCTACCACTATTATCTGGGGACACCCAGACAGCAGCGCTCAGCCTGCCTACCTCCTCTCGGGGGCAGTATCAGAACATCAAGAGGGCTGTCCTTGACCGGTCAGGATATTCGGCCGAGGACCATCGCCAAAAATTTCGAAGAATCAACCTGGGTCCTACCGACCGCCCATTCGTCTATGCCCAGCAGCTGAGGGACGCAGTGCATAGATGGCTGCAGCCAGGGGAGACGCGGGCGAGGAGCAACTGATGGGAAAAATTGTACTGGAGCAGTTCGTACAGGGGCTCTCGACTGGCACCTTGGAGTGGGTGTGCTGTCCCCATGGACCTGGCGTCTGCCGTCGCCCTCGTGGAGATCATCTGGCCGTCCTCTCCCCGGGCCAGGTATCAGAGGTGTGGCCAGTGTCCTCCGCCCATCCCATCCCGGCACCTTGCAGGAGACCCACACCAGTGCCCGACTCTATGCATCACATACCTGCTCGACCCTTCCCTACTCCCCGCACTAACTCTGTTTTTCTTCTGCCACAGGGCCTGGGCTCTTAGCCCATAGAGGGTCCCTCAGGTGGAGCAGTTCATGGAGGGGCTCCCGACTGCCAGGGCAGGAATGCTTGAGGTGCGGGCAGCCCGGACACTTCCAACGCAAGTGCCCACTAATGGAGGTTGGGCAGGTGATTTGGGGTTTGGCCCCTCAGCACCCTCCCCCGGACCAGGAGAGGCGTACAGCGTTCCAGTATTATATCCAGTAGTATAAGGATTCAAGGGGGTACACATCAGGCGACGGTATGACCAGTGTTAGGCAAGTTACTCTAAAAAAGTAACTAGTTACAGTAACTAGTTACTTTTCCCAGAAAGTAACAAAAGTAGTTACTGCGTTACAAATTATAAAAGTAACTAGTTACTTTGGAAAGTAACTATTGCATTACTTTCAAGTAATTTTTTAAATGCTCAAATGTATCAAAGAATTTGGAGCCCACCTCCATCCCTCTCTGATAGACTGTAAAATACATGTGCGTGTTCAATTATGTATGATAAATCTGAATATTATAATGAAATGGACACTTAATATAATACATAACAGAAATCCACAGTACACAAACCTAAACTATTTTGGTTTAGCAAAGTGTGATATTAACTTTTGTTTTACATATGAATCATAGACATCTCTGTTGGCATGTAGAATAAAAATACACTTACTCTTTGGAGATGAGATGGGAAGTTGAAGACAGATGGGGTTGCACTATCTCTAAGCCTGACAATCTGACCTGTCCTGTCAAAATCATGAGGCTTGAAGTGCTCACTACCCGGTTTGACGAACCTCCCGTCTTATAGCAACTTCCCATTGCCTCCTCAACCCTGTATCACTGGGAAACGTTCAAAATGTGAAGAAGAAAAAAAAAATGGCAAGAAACAATGAGAGAATGTTGTAATAACATTAATAATAATATTACGTGTAACTGTAATAATGCTACACATAAGTAACGTTAGTTACAATGACATAATATTATATGGTGAAATAACCAAAATTGTTGTTCAGTCTTACTTGTGAAAGGTAATCCCACACAATCTGGTATTGATACTGCGCCGGATATTGCAACTGTAAGCTGCACAAAATACGGGCATAGTGCCTTGCTCTCTGTTGACTCCGATTGACTCTGGTGCTAGCCTAGAGTGAGGAGAAACAACCAATATAGCGGTGACACTGAATTATGTTCCAGCACGTCATGAGGCATCTACGTATATTATGGCTATGGGTGCGGTACCACCGAAGGTAGATTCAGCTAGCCATACCGCGGGAGCCCCCGAGCAGCCGGGAGGCTTGGTGACCATCCAAAAGAGGCATAGCCCCAAACTGAAGACCACCAACCACTCCACGTTTCTAACCGATTTTCCCTGCTCAGTGACACACCCACTGAGAGGCCAGCTCTGGTCATTGGCAGCTCCATTTTGAGAAATGTGAAGTTAGCGACACCAGAGGCCATAGTTAAATGCATCCCGGGGGCCAAAGCAGGTGACATTGAGTCTAACTGCTGGCTAAAGATAAACGTAAATACAGTAAGATTGTTTATTATTATTATTATTATTTTATTATTATTATTTATTTATTTTTATTTTTATTTTTGGTCTTTTTGCTTTATTGGATAGAGACAGCTGAAGAGTGACAGGAAATGTGGGGAGAGAGATGGGGAATGACATGCGGGAAAGGACCGCACAGGTCGGGATTCGCCCCCGCAGTGAGACTTCGCATATGGGGCAGCTGGTCTATCAACTGAGCTAAACGCCACCCCTGCAGTAAGATTGTTATTCACGTCAGCGGTAATGACACCCGGTTACGCCAATCAGAGGTCACTAAAATTAATGTTTCATTGGTGTGTGCATACACCAAAACGATGTCGACTCCGTAGTGTTCTCTGGACCCCTGCCCAATGTGACTACTGATGACATGTATAGCCGCATGTTATCATTTGACCGGTGGCTTCATAGATAATTGGACACCTTTCTGGGGAAAACCTGGTCTGATTAGGAGAGATGGCATCCATCCCACTTTGGATGGAGCACCTCTCATATCTAGAAAAATGGCCAGGTTTATTACAATTCATAAAAAATTCATAATTTTGATAACTTGTACTCAGGAAGTCTCTATGAATGCACCTACCAAGTTTGAAGTCAAAACACCAAAAATGGTGATATTCATTCTTAAATATCTTGCTTCCTGTTAATTTTAGCTCCTTGGTTCAAGAGTCTTTTTTGTAGGTCTTGCCATGTTCTACAATTCGGCTGAGGTTTCATAACTCTGTGTCCAAAACTGTGGCGGCGCTGCCTCAAATAATAGTGCAAGGGGGCGCTATAGAGCAATATTGCCCCGCCCCCTAATTATTTATGCAGCCAAAATCTGCATAATAATGGTCTTAATAACCACAAGAAGTTTCAGACAGCTCTGAGAAAGTATATAAAAGCCCAACACTTTTGCCTGAAAATCAGCCAAAAAGTCAATGGAGTCACATTTAAAAAAAAAAAAAAAATCGGCATTTTTGACAGGCCGTTGTGTCTACATAGTTTCTCAAAAACTCACCATTTTTGGAGGGGTTCTTCCCAAGGTCGTTTCTGATATTTTCACTCAGTTTCAGCACCGTACGGTCAATATTGTCTGAGCTGTACATCACCTCTTTTTTCTATCACCACTAGGAGGTGCTGTGAAAATCACCAAATGTTGTCATGGAAATGTGTTCTAGGCCAGACTGCCATTATATATCAGAGGTTTGGGGAAGATTGGAGTAATTTATATTTTATATTTTATATAAAGTTATAGCACGTCAAAATTTCATGAAAACACGCCGAATTTCGTGGCCCCGCCCCTCCCACACAGAAAATCCCAAACTCACAACTTTGCTAATTTTTCATTGTCAAGGCCCTAAGAACACACATGCCAAGTTTCAAACAGATAGGATGAAAGCCCTGGGAGGAGTTTGTTCAAATATGACCCCTGGAAATGACCCCAAAAAACACGAAAATGCCAAATTTGAAACAAAATGGACGCCGTACGCTTCATTGTAGCCTGGGTCACCAAGAGACTTTTTTTGTAGGCCCGGGGGAGATACATGTTGCCACCGAAAGCCAAGTCTCTATCTTGAAACGGAGGCTCTGTACAAGATTGTGTAGGTGGCGCTGTGGAGCCATCTTGGTCCAAGAAACTTCCGGATTCTAAAAATTTCAGCATACTTTACTGCTTGAGTTTTTCATTTTGTGAGTTTTCGAGCGCATTTAGCCCCTCAAAAATGCCCCCGAAGAGGCACAGAGGAAAAAAAAAAAAAAAGAAGAATCCTAAGGATACAATAGGGCTTTCGCTGCCCGAATGTTGTTCGGCACTCTGGCCCTAATTAAGAAAAATGGTATGACCTGTGCCTGCTGCCTAATACAGCAGTCAAATAATATCTGCAAATAAATAAATAATAAACAAATAAATAAAAATGTATATTTATATATGTATATATTTATAATGAGTGTCTAAGAAAAAAATATTCTAAAAAAATATACCACGAGTACACACTATTAAGCATTAGTTAAGCTTGAATAAATACAGATGCATATTTCAATCGTAACTACTGCCACTACGCCCAAAGTTGAACGCTGCACATCATGCTGCAACCAATTTCACTGCCCTCTGTGCCTAAAATTGAAACCAACAAAATTGTCCAAGCTGCAGAGCCACTTAGAGGCACATAGGAAAGGTGGCATTTTATATAAATCTTTATTAGTTGTTTTCAGTAAATCTTGTGTCAAGTTTTCCCTCACAGGACATGGCATGAGAACTGACTTTGTGACATTTCTTGTTCTTAATGCAAAATAATACTTGTTTAGGCTGAAGAGAAGCAGAAAGAGTGTCAGCAAACTGCTGCTCTAGTTGTGCAGGAGGTGGAGGCAACTGAAGAAGAGGTAGGCTTGATCTCCAGTTCCATGTTGTTAAACCTTTCATGCTCTGACAAAAAAGCTGACACATTTTTTTTTCTTTAGACCAGTGCGGTGGTCGAGTGGCGCATCACTGCAAAAAAGCAGCGGAATGGGTGCATGCAAATAAACACTTGTTTGCAGCCAGAGTGGAGATGCCTGAGATTTTAAACATGAACAGCACACAAACTGAAGAGGCTGCACAGGAAATGGCAAAGCTGTTTGACACCGTGGATCCAAATGAAGAGGACAAAGAATTGATTCAGGGGCCTTTTAAGTTTTTGTTATATAACATTGAAGATATGTGGCTCTTTTGTGAAGACATAATGGACCAAAGAGGGTACTTGGTGTACTGTGAGTACAAAGAGGAGGAATTATAAGAAAAAACAAAGAAAATCAACCATGTTATTGGTCAAGTTAAATTGTGGGAAAAGGTTGTTGTTGTTGTTGTTGTTGTTGTTGTTGTTGTTGTTGTTGTTGTTTTCTTTGTGCGAGCTCTAGCAAAAAAAATGAAAAAATCATCAACCCTCACACCCTCCATTGGCAAAGATAAGAACATAGCACAAACAATATTAATCAATTATTAAATGAATATGAGGTGTAAGAATTGCAAACACACATAAGATATGCCTATATAAAAGAATTGTGTAAATCAATATGTAAATAGTTCCAACGGTGCAGGGGGCTACATTTTCAATGATAAATAATGGTATAGAAGCAAAGAACAGTCAGCAAACAGTCAGTAAATTATTATTGCAAATTAAATTAAATTAAATTAAATTAATTTTATTTTACTGGAGTAAAATAATGCATGTTTTGAGTAGGCTAATAATATTTTAAGGGGATCATAACAATAACTGTACATCTAGTTTCCACTGATTATCTGTAGAATAACCCTAGAAGTGGTCATAATGTTTTGTATTTTGTATTATCCATGAATGGTGGTCCCCAGCTGATGACCCTGCAGCTAGCAGACAAGGCACCGGTGGAGGTGCAGCATGCCCAGAGCAGAGCAGGAGAACATCTACCTGTATAAAGAAAAAAGTGGTCGTAATGTTTTGTATTTTCTTTTTTTATATATATAATATTTTGTTTGTTTTTTATCTTGACATTTTCCTGCGTTTTTTTTCACTTTAACCAGCTGAACTGGAAAGATATACAATTATTTTTTTATCTTTTTAATTGAATACATGAATACACATAAACATATTTACATTATATACATAAAATAAAGTCTCAAGAAATAAACACGGGGAACGAAAAATACGTGCTTCCGGTATACTCGCTTTTATTTTGAAAGGCAAAAGCCTGACAGTGCAGGTCTGCAGCCAGACCCCTCTCGAGTTTGGCGTCGACAACATGAAAGCATGGATCCATTGTGCCGGTTCAGGCTGGTGGTGGTGGTGTAATGGTGTGGGGGATATTTTCTTGGCATACTTTGGGCCCCTTAGTACCAACTGAGCATCATTGCAATGCCACAGCCTACTTGAGTATTGTTGCTGACCATGTCCATCCCTTTACGACCACAATGTACCCATCTTCTGATGGCTACTTCCAGCAGGATAACGTGCCATGTCATAAAGTTTGAATCATCTCAGACTGGTTTCTTGAACATGACAATGAGTTCACTGTACTCAAATGGCCTCCACAGTCACCAGATCTCAATCCAATAGAGCACCTTTGGGATGTGGTGGAATGGGAGATTCGTATCATGGATGCAGTCGATAAATCTGCAGCAACTGAGTGATGCTATCATGTCAATATGGACCAAACTCTCTGAGGAATGTTTCCAGTACCTTGTTGAATCTATGCCACAAAGGATTAAGGCAGTTCTGAAGGCAAAAGGGGGTCCAACCCGGTACTAGCAAGGTGTACTGTACCTAATAAAGTGGCCAGTAAAGTGCAATGAGTAGAATAGTTACCTGTTGTGCATGTTACAGATGTGAAGAAGAGTATAGGACTGTGTACTATGAGAGGTTGGGTGCGGTCGAATAGTCAGAAAAATAAGCTCCTAAGTCCTTTCCTAACCACTTTTCCTTGACCTCGTTGGAAACGTCACAAGGTCAAGGAAAGATGTGAAGGAGAATTCATGAGGAGTTAGGAGAAGACGACCACAGTGTGAATTTATTATTCTTGTACAAGAAGGAGCATTTAACAGTGCAACACACAAAAGGGGTTACAGAGAAAAAGGCTCCATGAAGAGCCTTGGCGGTTAGTTCTTATACATTTCCTAATGGGCCGTCTCGGAAACCTCCCCATAGATACAAGTAACGTCATAACGTCTTTTTTAGTTTTCTGATCAGTAACCAACAGGATGTTCTATTGTCCAAATAATACCTCCCTAACCTGTCTCCAACCCTTGAACCATTGTGAATTACCTCAACTTAATTTATAGTTGAACTTAATCTGTCCCTGCCAGCCTCAGCAAAACAGACAGGAAAAAGGGGAATTCATACAAGACATACAAAAAACAGGATACACACATTGTATGAATTAAAAACACCTGGACCCCAGTATAATTTAAATTTTTATAACACAGAGAATCCGACTGCTCTTACACTTAGACTACGTCATTATGCGACAGCGAATGTTATTGATGTGATCTGAGGTAAAACTACAAAGTCCAGAAGATGGACTACAAAACGTGCATCTGAGATACTTACTAGATACTCTGTGTGCTTTTGCAGGAAATATTAACGTGGAAAACCTAGTGAAAAATCTGACTTCATTATCAACGTCAGAATTCAAATAATAAATGAATATTGTCCACCTGTCAGAGAAGTCAAATGATGAGTTTGTTATGCTGGTATGGTTGCTCACCCTCCTGTCCACTCATGTATAAAAATATTAGCAAGTTATGGCAAAGATATATGATTAATAATCAATGGTAACTTCATGATGATCTGCATGACTCTGGATGTCACAGTTAGAAACAGTTTGTACTCTGTGTGTGAACGCAGCTCCACAGTCAACAACACAACACACTTCATGATCAAAGTTTTATATCACGTCAACACGTATGTTCATATTCACATGCTCTCTGCTGCAGGTTGCATCACACTGTTTAAATACATTAATGTTTTCTAGTTGTGAATGACGAACGGTGCGCCGATTTTTTGTCGCTGTCGAAAGGAATTGTGGGGCGGCATTACCTCCTTTCCTTTCGTAAAGGATGGTCAGTGTATTGTAACCCACGGTTACCATAACCCTATATTATAGATATTGATGATGATACGATATATAGATACGAGAGTGTGAAAAATCTTGGCCAGGTTGTCTTCTTTTGTGTTTGTTTGTTTGTTTTATTCATTTGAATCTAATTGTAAATTATTGATTTTGGTAATTTTAATTGAGTAAAACTGAGTTAAATGTTAAAAAATTTTGTTATGATTTGAGCAGTAGTATTCTTAAATCTTATTAAAATAAAAAATAATCAGGAATAGGAAAAATAAATATAAATAGGAATAAAATAGGAACAAAACAAATTAATGAGTGCCTAATTAGGAAATAATAAATAAATTAGAAAGATAAATTAGATACTTACCTTAACTGGTGAATTGTCAACCAAAATCTAAAAAAAAAAAAAGTGAAATTAACATATTACAGGTCCTTTATTGTTTGTTGTTTCCTGATTTCCTGATTGTTTCACAGCGGTTACGTTCAGCAGGTATAGACACACCCACCACCCACCTGGAAGTTTTGTGGGTCGATTGGGAGCAATACTAAGGTAGGAAAAGTCTGGGGAATGTAGAGAAAAATGGGTGGCAATAGTAAGAATTGGAATTATCCAGTCTTGAGTTCTGGAGATGAAGTGGCTGTAACCAATAAAGAACAGGGAGAGTTAATGGTCAAGGCCTTTGTTGTAGTGCATAGCTCAAACAATTTAACTGAGGAGGGAAGACATGGTAGAGAGAAAACTAGAAATGGAAACAGGGAGGTGTTAAAAAGAAAGGTTAGTAGGGAAAGCGAAATAGATGTCCCATTTACCATCGGAGAAATGAAAAGAGCAATAGCTAAAACAAGAAGGAGTGCGCCCGGTAAAGATGGTATATCAAACATCTAAGTAAAGGGGGATTAATGAAAATATTAACACTATACAATAAAGTCTGGAATGAGGGTAAAGTCCTACGAAGTTGGAAGGAAGCAATAATCATCCCAATCAGGAAGCCTGGGAAAGATCCAAGTAAACCAATAAACTACAGACCCATAGCACTTAAATCACATATAGGTAAAATAATGGAAAGAATGATTAACGAGAGGCTCATGTACTATATTGAAAAAAGGGGATTAGTGACTAAATATCAAAGTGGTTTTAGAAACATCCAGCTGGTCGGTGTAGCTGCAGGGAGAGAGAGACAGTGGAGCATGTGTTGATTGATTGTCGTAGATATGAGAGGGAGAGGGAAGAGATGTTTGCAGGGTTGTGGAAGGCAGGAACAGTGGAGAGTAGTCTGAAGGGGATATAATAGAATGTGGGAAATCTAGGGAAGGAAGGAAAATCATTATGAGGTATCTTGTTGTAACTGGATTAATAAAAAGAATTTTAAAATAATAATAATAATAAAGGGGAAGTAGTAAAGAAGTAAAGTCCAGAAGAGGGCAGTATATGCAACATTAAGGATGCCAACTGCCGTTAAACAACAAAGAAGAAGAAGAAGTTGTCTTGCATGTTGACTAGCTCGCTGAATTGACTCGTTTTTAAACGGCTTTTGGTTTAGGCCGCGGAGTTGTTTTCAGCTTCTGCTGCTGGATCTGCTGGCGTGTGTCGATGGAAACTTTGGACGCGGTTGACCTGATTTCGTCCGAATAATATATCCGACGATGGAAAGCGAGACAAAGTCCATGTTCACGATAAGGTGAGTGAATGAATGAAGTTACTCGTAGACGGATTGGTAGCTCACTTTCCTGAATGTACTGGAGGTGGTGTGGCGTGTTTCCGGGTCGTGTGCGGAATACAACAAGAGCCAGGGCTTTCAGTTATCAAGCTCCTCTTCTATGGGTTCGAGAGACAGTCACGATCAATACCTGACGCTTGTCTAAGGAGAATTAGAGATACATACATAAGTCGGTCTCACATTTTGCCAAACTCATGCTGGTGGTTAGACTTTAAACCCCTACAGTTAACACCACAAATACTATACACCCAGAATTAGTTAAAGAAAACGTTTTTACCACTGCTTAATTTGTAAATCATAAGGTATCGGAGCCCAATCGGGGGGGGGGGGTCCAACAAGATTTAGGAATAGCAAAGATGATATGGTGGATATGAGCAGAGAGCCACGTTTGGGAGTGTATATCAGGTTTATTTGAGAAAATCTGCGCTCACATTCAGCACTTGCAATGGGAATGCTGTTGACAGCAGCAAGCAACTCCATCAGTTCATCGGGCAGGTCGTTTCCACCCGAGTCTCTGTACTTCCTGTAGGCCCGTATGACTGCGCATGGGTTGGTAACGAACTGCTTAGGGTCGAGTGTTTTGTCGCTTGATTTTCCCCAAGAGGTCCTGGCTGCAGACCTCCACTGTCAGGCCCCTACCTCCACTGTCAGGCCCCTCCACTGTCAGGCCCGGAAATGCACGGGATACATTTCAAAATAAAACTGCAGAATTCCACTGTCAGGCCCCTCCACTGTCAGGCCCGGAAATGAACGCCATATATTTCATAATAAAATTGCAGACCTCCACTGTGAGGTCCCTACCGCTGCAGGCTCCACTCTCAGGCCCAGAAATGCAAGGGATACATTTCAAAATAAAATCGCGAATGCACTTCCGGTTGAATCATTTTCTTCACAAATTAATTAATTAGTAAACAACGACATAAAATATATCAATTCCCGGTCTATTGTATATATTGTTTTTATTTGTATAATAAACTTTTGTTTGGTCAGTGCAAACATTTTTTCTTAAGCTATTACTCATATTCATAAGCCAACATCTGTACTATACAGAGTACTTCCCTGCCCTTTCATTATGATTTCATTTTGACTTAATTACACTTCTCTTTTTCTATATATTATTGTATTATACTGTATTATTCTGTACTTTTAATTCTTAACCACCATAAATTTCATGTTTGGTTCTATATCTATGCTAATTATGTTCTTGTGCTGCTGGAACAGCTAAGTACCACTAAATACTACCCTAACTCTTGATATCTACAGTTTAATCTAAGTCAAATTATTAAGTGATCAATGAGAAAACATAAAAACACAGCAAGTCACAACATGATCAAATGTTCTGTAGACCTTTACTCACACACAAACTCACTCAGTGTAACATTCACAATAAACCAAGTGATTTTTTTTGTCCATTATTTCATCACAAAATTTCCACGTCGTCAGGGTTGTGAAATGTGAATTTGAATGGCTCCAGGATCGTTTCTTTTTTCAGTTCTCCGTTCCTCAACCACCCATATTGTAAAGCAGCCTCTGCCTGTTCCTCCTCCCCCATGCTCAGAACATCAGGCAGGTCCACTTTGGCAGAGAACAGTGGTTTGTTGGCCTCAACCCACTCTGCTGCATGTCTGCAATCGTGAAGAATGTGATCTTCAACCGAGTCCTATGGAAAAGACAGAAAGAAAGATGTCTGTACCATAGCTGCCACACCAACAGTATCTGACCAATAGATACTGTGAAAAAGCTTACACCTTCCACTGGTGTGCTCACATCAGCAAGTCTGACTGAGACCTCAGCCTGCTGCTCTTCTTCCTGAAAATATATAGACAAGCAAAATGATCAGCTGTAGTATTCAAAACACAAGCTCCAAAAAGAAGAAAAGGAAAAGATCCCATCACTGTCCTCCTCTAATAGGTCTACCTAGACATATTAGAGAGCTCAACAAATGTTCATTTTCAAATCCAATCATGCATTATCTAGACACTTTATTTTTAAATTACAGACAGCAGGTCTGACCTTATTTTGATGCATCTGTCCAGTGGGCAAACAGCTTTCCATGGCTCAAAAAATGATTCAACAATATAAATGAACATTTCTTGTAACAACTTCAGGTCAAATAACAATCAAGGTCAAAATTTTCCATAAGGATGAAACACCACCACTGTCACAAAAGTGGCATGTCCATCTGGAAAATGATCAAAAAAAACCTAGGAATAAAGCATTAATTTTAATGTAATGCTGAAATCTTTAATGCACACAGAATTACACAATTAATATATAACAAATGATGTCTACTACCATCAACATGAAGATGCCACAGTCAATCCTGTATGGTTGTCGTGGAAAACCCTAGATATCAGAACGAAGTCAGTTTTGTAATTATTATTTTACAGTATTAAAGTATTCAACTATTAATATGAATACATGCATTATACATACTTTACTCTTACCTTCATTTGTAGTCCAGTTCTCTCTGTCCAGTTGCCAGGATTTATTGACTGGGATACGTTTCTAAAAGACAGTTGCATTAAAGATAAATATTAGTCGTTAAATTATCAATATGGGCTCTTTTCATGGACATGCGTCACTGGTTCCGATTCGTGACAGGTCATCCATGCATCCTTTCCATGCAGTCACACTCCACACATCATTTCAACACTCTTTAATGGTGCCAGTTTCTTGACAGTTTTGACTCTTCAGTTGTATGAAATGTTAATAGGTCATCATGTTAAATCTTTAAAACTAATATAAAATTTATAACCATGATTTGATACACAAAACTATAATTACACTTATGTTACACCATAAAAAGGCTGTCACAGATCTGAACATGATCTGGTTTAAAAAAACACAAAACAAAATAGACAGCTCAGAACTCTTTAGAACAGCTTTGGAGCATGAACTCCACGCACACCAAAAAAATAGTTAATAACCTCAGCAGTCCCCTCATCTCCTTATTACCAAATCCCAATGGTGCTTGACATTTGTGCTTGGCACATTTGGAGTAAACAAAGACTCTCTGTGTTGATTTCAAAACTTCTAATTGTACTTACTGACATTTGAAC
The DNA here is from genome assembly GCA_028641955.1 of Protonibea diacanthus. Lineage (NCBI taxonomy): Eukaryota > Metazoa > Chordata > Actinopteri > Sciaenidae > Protonibea > Protonibea diacanthus. The sequence continues at coordinate 47,081 of CM053997.1, read as the reverse complement.
TCTATTGTGTGAGGACAACACAACACAACATCAGTACTGTAATAGAAAATGAAGATACTTTTGTTAACATTTGATACAAAATTTTCCATGACATGCAAACCACCTGTTACAATAAGCATCACTACTTACAGAGAGCAGGAAATGCCCAGGTTTCCACACAGGGATGACAATGGCATCTCTGATTGAAGAATCATTCTAATACAAAGGAAAAGTTCAAAAGCAAACTGGTAAAATACACAAATATAATTTGAATAATAACATAATTACAGGTAAGCTTGCAAGTGGATCACACAATGTTGGTTTTTGCCAGGTTGGTGCAACATAGAGGTCAGCCACAAAAATACTTTTCCCCCTGTGGAATACATTTCAAATGTGCACAAATACCCATATAATATGAAAATGAAAAGCATATTCTGAAAATATGTATGTTTCATACCTGTGATTGAGCAATTTTCTCAATGACTTCAAAGCATGCATTGCCTATCTACAAACCAAACAAAATCATGGCAATGATATACAGACATCATTTATTTATTATTAATTAAATGGGTCCAAATGTTAACTCACAGCTGATTCCATTTCCTTGTTCAATCCAAGCCCCCAGAAGTCAGCTCGGGTCAGGCAACTTTTTCCTGTTTTAACAATGAGCTCACCCGCTGGACTGTCAGTGTCCAATATGTATTTAAGCTGATGATTGTTGAAGAAAAAACAAACAAACAAACAAACAATATCATAACAAGCATTGTATTTAAAATGATAATGTAGCAACATGGGCAGTCAGGCTTCCTTCCAGGCTTCCTGCCTTGTCCTGTGCAGCTATTAGTGATGCCATGTTTGTGAGTGGCTCACACTCCTCAGCAACCAACAATGGACCCACACATTCACTCACTGCTGCTCGTTTAGCTGCTTCATCGGCTAAGTTGTTACCTTTTGCAATTAACGAGTCTGTTTTTTGGTGACCTGCACATTTAATAATAGCTACTGCTTTTGGGAGATGGATGGCTTCTAATAAAGCTAAGATAGCTCCTCCGTGTGTAACTGGAGTTCCATCGGCTCTAAGGAAACCTCTGTTTCCATATATTACCATGCACATGACATACTGCATAAGCATACTGAGAGTCAGTGTACACGTTTAGTCGCTTGTGTTCTCCTAGTTTACATGCTGCTGTTAAAGCTTTGATTTCAGCAAGTTGTGCTGAACATGGCTGAGCGAGTTTCATCGCTTGAACTTCTGTAAAAGTGCTGTCTTGATGTAACTGTACTATAGCATAACCTGCATGACTGCCTGTTGCATTTCTAAAACAGGATCCATCCACAAACAAAGTGAGATCCGCTGCTATAGGTTGATTATACATGTCCTCACGGGGTTTGAGGAAATTTTCTGTTGTTTTAACACAGTCATGAGGCTCACCCTGTCGGGATTATCATTCTTGTTGCTGGATTATTATTACAGCGCTGAACTGTTATTTCTGGCGCTGAGAGAATTACTTCATATCCTGTTTTTCTAGCCTGAGTTAGAACGAATCTAGGACTGGTTGGCATGGCATGTAATTGATGAGACGTGTGTATGGTCACCGAGTGACCCATAGTTACCGCTGTTGCTTTTTGGTACGCAAACGCTGCTGCCGCCAATCCCTGATAACAGGGAGGCAGTCCTGATTCAATGTTATCCAATTTGGTGCTGTAATATGCCAATGGTTGCTTACCGGTCAGAGTATCTTGCATCAATACTGCACACGCAAATCCTCCTTTTTCTGCAACAAACAAATCAAAGGTTTTAGAGTAGTTGGGATTACCTAATGCTGGAGCAGTGCGTAAATCCTCCTTAAGGGCTGCAAATGCACCCTCAGCTTCCTCTGTCCATTGCAGTGAATTTGAACTATTATTTTGCCCTGCAGCTTTAATTAATGCACGCAATGGGGCTGCTTTTATTGCATAATCACAGATCCAAGGTCGGCTGTAGCCCTGCCATGCCCAAGAATGTCAACATCTGGCCAACAGTTTGTGGTTTTGGAGTTTTAGTTATGGCCTCGATTTGGGAGGGAGCAATAGCTCTCCTGTCCCCACTTAATTTTCGGCCCAAATATTCTACTTCAGTTTGGCAGAACTGCAATTTGTCTTTACTTACTTTGTGGCCTCCTTCTGCCAATGCTGTCAATACTATGATTGAGTCCTTCTCACACTGATCTTTGGAAGAACTACATATCAGCAGGTCATCCACATACTGTATTACTGTACTCTGGACGTCCAGCCGCTGTAAATCGTCTGATAAGACTCTGTTGAACAGTGTGGGACTGTACGTATCCTTGAGGCAGTCTTGTGTATGTGTACTGCTGCCCCCTGTAGGTAAAAGCAAAAAGATACTGTGAGTCTGGATGCACTGGTACACTAAAAAATGCTGAACATAAATCAATCACTGTGTACCACTTAGTATCTGGTGGGATGTTAGAGAGCAGTGTGTGTGGGTCAGGGACGAGAGGTTTTTCTGCATCAACTACAGAATTTATTGCTCTTAAATCATGCACTAATCTATAATCCTCTGAATGTGGCTTTTGTATTGGGAAGATGGGAGTGTTGCAGGGACTTTTAGTTTTAATCAACACACCTGCAGCCTCTAGGCCTTCAATTATAGGCCTGATACCTTCCTCAGCCGGTTGCTTAAGTGGATATTGTCTTTTGTATGGTAAAACTATTTGCGGTCTAAGTTTTATACGTATAGGTTCTGCTGATTTTACTATCCCTACATCTGTTTTATGCATGGACCACACCTGTTTTGGTACTTGACTCAGTAATTTTACATGTTCATTTGTCAATGGTAACTGTGTGGGCGGTTTAGGACTTAACAATACTCTCTCTGCTGTTGCCTCATTAACTGCTAGTGATGTTATACTTAGATATTGTTTATCTCCTGAGATATAAATTTGTCTATCTGCCGTTGGATGCCAGCTCTGCTGCTGCGCTGCCTTCACCATTGGGCTTAGATCATGAGATTGATAGCCATCTGCTATCAGCAGAGCCACATGTGGTACAGAGTTCTGAACTTGGAACCATGGTTGCAGTTTGTCGCTCAGAGTCACTTGTGCTGCCACTCCTTGTGGTCCGATGTAGATGGATTCAGTTTCCACATATATTTCTTTTCTGTTGACTTCTGCTTCCCAGCATATCTCATAATCTTCGTGAGACTGTGTCTCATCATACATTAGCGTACAATGCCATGGCAATCGGGGTTCTTGAGCTTTGCTGAACATTGACATGGCCCACTCTTTGTATGGCTCCCATGATTGTGCCAGTTGTGATCTTGCTGGGTGTTCCCACCTTAGCCAGTATACAACAGGACAGATGTCTTTTCTTTTCTTTAGATCAGTTGTTTCTGCTTTGCTTTGTTCTTCTGTAGCTTGTGCTAGCATCATCCCACGCACTGGTTTGTCAGAAAAATCTACCCACAAACCATCTTGGGTGCACATAATCTTTGCTTTCAGTGGGCATAAAATGTCTCTTCCCAGTAGATTAATTGGCGTATCTACTGAGTACAACAATGGGGCCGAAATAAATTTGCCTGCTATTAACATAGGCACAGGTTGTGTCAGGGGAATTGTTTGGGTTTTCCCAGAGAAGCCCACAGTCTTTACAGATGAGCCTGATAGGGGGAGTCTGGAGCTGTCGCTCCCTATACAGGAGTACGTAGCCCCTGTGTCTACCATAAACTGGTGCGTTTGATTTTGTATTTCTACTTCAATTTTAGGCTCATCTTTAGGCTGTACTGAATGACTGGTGACATGTGCTCCCCTGCATTGGGCTCCTCTAGGCTCTCATTGCCACCAGCTGGGCCTGTCCATGGATTGGTGGGACAGTCTCTGCATCGATGCTCCTTGCTGGCATGACCAAACACCCACTGCTAACATTCACTAGTAGGATTATTCTATTGCTGCAAGTGGACGCCTGCCCACACCGGAGAGGATCAATGTCTGGACCAACCCAATTGTGAAGTGTTAGCATCTGACATCAAGTGCAGTGACTGGCATTGCTGCTGGTCTGGTGGTAAGGCTGGCCCTGGACTTGTGATGCTGGCTGGCATGTGGCAGAGTGGCTTTTGTGGTAAGACATTATTTTATTTTGTGTCCTCTATGCATTATGGGGCTTGTACTTCACTCTTTTCTCTTCTTCAGTTTGGTGTGTAGCTCATTTAGCTGTAGTGCTGCTAATTTGTTTGCCAAACATTTGCACTCTTCTTCCTCTTTCTGTTTTTCTTTCACATTTTCCACATGATGTATGAGATGTTCAGAGAATAATGGCCAGTCCATTTTCATGAATCCAAACTTCACATTATCTAGACGTTTCTGAACTTCTGGTGGCATGGCCTTCTTCACCATTACTTTGAACAGATTTTTGGTGGTGTCATTTGTATTTCCAAGCCCTCCCTGCTTTCCTCCATTTTCTGAATGTATTGAGGAATTTGGCTGACACTCATCTTCCTTAAAGTCTCTCCTCCTTCCAACTTAGAGGGGTCCATTTTCTCAGGATACCTTTCCTCAGCTCAGCCCAGACTGCGTTGGCGCTCAGGCGCTGAAGCCCACGCGTGTGATCCACAGTGTTGCCTCCACCAGCTTCTTTAAATCTGCTCCGAGCAGTATTTCTTCTGCCATGCTCTGCTCTCCTGCTATACATGAGCAGCGCTTTATGTCACCCAATGCCAGTTTTACTCAGCCGTATTTTCCTCCAATGTGGTAATCCATTTATTGGTTCCTCCTGTTAGCTCTGGCAATCTGTTCACAAGTCCAACCATATCACAGAATGACCATGGCACATAATGCTGATTTTGCCCTTTAATTACTATAGAGCATTGTTTCAGTTCTCTCTCCACATGTATCTCGCCACTCTGAGGGCTCTGTGGGGTTGGGTGATGATTTCTCTGGATTGGAGGTGTGACTTGGCTTCCTTTCAGCTGTTTTCACCCTGGGAGCTAGGTTCGATAAAGGCGGCATCGCCTTTAATCTCCCTCTGTCACACAAGTCCAGCTCTCTTCAAGCATGCTTCCCAGCTGGTCCCATGCTTCCTTTGGGTTATTGTTACCCATTGCTAGTTGTTCCTTCTCTAGCTGCATTTTCAGCCTCTGTGGCCCTCTGTCCTGGGTGATTCTTTGCAAGCTTGCCTCGCCTCAGCCAGGTTTCCATGAGGTCACCCTCTCTCAAGATCTCCCAATCTGCTCACCCCACGTCCAGTTCTTCCCATTCTCTCATCCCCGCCTTTTGGCCTCTATGGTGTATGATGACTCCAGATGTTTGTTGGTTCATATGGCTCTTCATCCCAACTTCGGCTTGGGAATGTCTTTTTCCGTACTGCTGGTTGCACTTGTACTCACGTTCGTATTGCTCCTCTCTTCTTCTTACCCCTCTTCCTCACTCTCTGCTTCCTCATATCTTCCTGTACTAGTGATTGATGTTGCTACGCTAGCTGACTGTTTACCGTCGGCCCACCAAAATGGTGTATTTGAGCGTGTTTTGACTGATCCCCGACTCGCCTGAGGCATTACACTCTCCAGTTGCAGTGATTTCTGTCTGTGCTTTCGGTACAATAATACTCAGCCTCTATTTGATAAGAAACTTTCCTATCTGGTGTCAATGCTAGCTTCTTGTTGAGGCGTCCAGGTTAACTGTGGTCTGCCTGTCAGCTTTCCCCTCTGCTGTCCCTGTGATTGGACACTGGGCCTGTCCCCTGGGCGTTGGGCCTAGCGAGGTGGGTTATGATATGGAGGTGGGCGCCTAGTTACGCCGTGAGGCTCTTAACCCCTTTGTATCGCAGGCATCTGTGTTACACTAACACCTGCTCACGTCCTTTCCTGTCTGGAACCACTTAACACTTCCCTCTCACTGGCCTCTTCCCTTCTCTGCTACTAGAATCTTTTTGCTTATAATGCTTAATGTTGGCTTCCACTTCATTGCAAAAAGGCTGCTGTGAAGGTTCCATCTTCTGGCCACTGCAGTTTTCCAGAGGTCTGCCTGTGCCACTTCTTTACACAGCTCCTTATTTGTTTTTCATGGTCAGGCTGTCTCTGATCACCTGCTCCATGGGTGTTGGCTCTCTGCCACCCTGCCACTTTTGCTCCCATGTGTCTGTGTTTCACTTCACCAGATTTGGGGATCTCTGGCCCCCTCTTCTTCGCTTATTTGCACAATTATTTTATTAATCAGTTATTCTGACTTAAATTTTGTTCTCTATAAGAGTTGTATCTAGTAATCTGACAATCTCAGTGATACAGCCGTAATCTTGGCTCTTCCAAGAGCTGCACTCAGAAAAATAGTGTTAATGCGATAGTTACTGGTTTCCAGGATTATTGCAATAACTGTCTATGGGCAATGCCAAATACTAAATCCACAATCCATTACAATTTGCTTCCACGGCAATCAGGGGAAAGTCTCCTGCACGTGTGATAAATTATCAGCTTTTATCATTTGCCACTTAATTTTGGATTATTTTCTTGTTGATCTTGCCAATGCTCAACTCCTTTTAGTCCTTGTAGGTTCGCCCAACTAGAAATGAGTTCTGATATCCTTAACCCAGACTTCCTTCTGTTGTTGAATGATCGACAAAGCATTTCACTACTACCAGCATTCCATTAATCTCTATATGCTTATCTCATTTTATTTTTATTACTTTAAAAATGCTCCATTACTTTTTGTCATAACAACCTGACTCTGTTAACTATTTACTTTATTATTAATACATATTACTATTATTATTACTACATATATTTATTTCTATTTAGTCTTCTTCTTCTTCTTATTAATATTATTATTATTATTATTATTATTATTATTATTATTATTGTATTTATTACATATTAACTTGTTTACTGTTAAATCCTCAACCGCTCTTAATTACTTAGTAAGGAATAGCACAAAGGCTATGAGGATGCACACATCAAAGACCAAATTTGACCAAATTTTTCTTTTTTTTCTCTCAAGTTTTCTGTCCTGACTTTGTGGTACTGGTTAACAAAACCCAGTCTATCATTTGTAAAATTATTCTTATTTGGGCACTAGGTGTTTGTTAGATATTTACACATTAATCTAACAGACTGTTGTGCTGCTTCTGTGCATCTACGACATCAGCTATTTATTACTAGGTTCTTTTACTGAAGCTTCACGGTTCATTTTGTTAATTTAAATCTGACTGCTTTAAATTTAGGTTTAATCTGATCTCTTCAAAATTACATTTTGTCTTATTCTATTTTGTGTTTAATATTTAGTTTGTGGGTTTCATTCAGTCAGTCTCTTATTTTACTTCACCGAAATACAACAAGAGTTTACAAATGCACAAAGGCCAAAACTAAAACCTCTCTTTTTTCCACTGTTCCTTTTTCACTCCAAACACTGCTTTCTCTCAGTTCCTCCCGCACGTAAACAGCTGCTCACGCACACACACACAATCGTCAAGGTCAACACACACTCTTCACTCCGGAGCATCTCCACACACAGACGCACCACGCTCCAACAGGCGCCTCATACACACACCTTTCTCTCCTCAGGCACGCTCCTTTACTCCTCCAAATCACAGATGATCATCACTCATACTTATTTTGGCCAAATACCGGAATAAATAATGTGCACTTTTAATCACTCCCCTGGTGATTAGCGCGCGGACAGTTATCTACTTTTAGACCTGTCCCCCGACTCTATTTGCGCCCATTCAGACCTGGCGTTTGTCTCTGAAAAGTCCCAGCAAACGGCTGAAACCTTGCAGTAAGTTAACGCACAGCGGTATCCACGCAAAAGAACCGCAGCGGCTATCTACTTGCGCCTGTGCAGACCTGACGTTGGTCTTTGAAAAACCCCAGCAATCGGCTGAAGCTTTGCAGTAAGTTAACGTACAGCGGTATCCACGCAAAAGACCCGCAGCGAATTGCCTGTGCAGACCTCCTTGTATTGTCACCCAACTGTCCCCACCTCGCGTGGGAACACTTTGGTACAACACGCGGAGCGGTATCCACAATCGCTTAGTCAACTTTTAACTCTTAATAAATAAATATTGATACCCCAACACACAACGTCCCAACACACATAAATCACACTGAGCTTTGACCTAAGACAAGAAACCTTTTTTACTCTCACTCCCTACTTGCTTTTCATCCCGCTTTCCAGCCTCCAGCCCAGGCTTATCTACTTCACTGTCTGCCAGCTACTGATCTCCCTTAGCTGCTTCTGCTTGAAAGGACAGCCACACAAGTCCAAATGCAAAAATTAAACAGACAATCAGCCAACAATCTATGTGCACTTGCAGCAAACCTTCTTTTAAACACATACATTCTCTCGCACCATGGTCAAACCGTTAGACTGGACAAGACTGCGGACAGACAAACAAAAAAGCGACAAAACAAACAGATAAGACAATTCTACTCCCAATCCTGATTCATCCACACATAACATGTGATTACTTTTGAGTTATTTTTAGCAATTTTGGTTTTATCTAGGTTCTTTGAAGCATGAGTTCGGCGGGGTCTGACCTGGGCGGATCATCCAGACACGCACTCGGACATCTCAATCGAATTTGCAGACTTTAAGAAAAGTGGCTCTGCTTACCTTTTTAATTTGGTGGCCTGTGAGTGTCAAAATGCGCCCCTGGATATCACCGTCCCGGAAAAGTCCAAGGTCACCACCGTCCGATTTTACTCAAGCTCCTGGCTGGCTCGCCAAGAAATGTTGTCTCACGGCTTTCAGCTTGTTTCTTGATCCGCAGGCTGGTTGCAACTTTAAAATTTTAATTTTCCAAATTCAAGATTTGTCAAAAATTGTTTATCCACTTCAGCAGACAAAAAATACACAGGATCAATCAGGATTGGCAGAAGATAGAGCTTTTATTATCTTTACAGACAACAAGAGCCCGGGTTCCCACGGGAAAAAAACGAACTCACTAACTTTGGCTTCTCTTATATACTGTAAGTCTTACTCCAATGTCCCCATGTCTGTCTACGTTGTTGTCCAGTCTATCATTTCTCAACATCAGATAAGACCCAATTACTGAATTTGCTGACTCTGTTGTCTATCTTGCACCTGGGTGCCTGCTTCCAGAGTCCCACTGTCGGTCTATGTCTATGTCCAGTCTATGACTACGTAGCTACTGATAAGACCCAATTACTGAATCCACAGATGGTGCTTTGAAGTTACATTGTTTTGTTTGACTGGGGCTTTGAAGTTACATTGTTTTGTTTGACTGGGGCTTTGAAGTTACATTGTTTTGTTTAAAGTCGCTCTTATGACTCTACGGCTACGGCATCATTGCGTTACAGAACCTTCCAATTATATTTTCTAAAAAGTTTGATATGTCTCACACTGTTACAAGTTACATGGTTATATGTTTCACATTAAATCATACTAGAAATCAAGTGCTCACTACTTCACTAAACTTTGTGCTCTCACACTCATATATTAAATCATACTAGAAATCAAGTGCTCACTACTTCACTAAACTTTGTGCTCTTACACTCATATATGTAAAAAACAAACAAAAAACAAAATTTAAGTAAACATGTTTACTACATGGTGCATTATTACACCAACCTTATTATTGCATATTACTTTAATCATACTTCACCTCAAAGAGGGGCTCTGCTTCAGTGATTAGACAATGATTAAAATGTTTCCAGTGTTCAGCAAATGTTTTAGCGTTAGCATGACTATTAGCATAATGATTAGCACAGTGCTTCAGAGTTTATGTTGTGTTATATATGTTTCTTTAAAGCTTAAAGCAGATCTCATTAAATCAAAGAAAACCCATTAAATCGGGGCAAACCATCTAGAAATCATGTTAAATCAGGGAAAACCAACTAACTTCTTAGAGTTTTGCATATTACACACTCAGAAGATCTATCAGTGTGCACAAAATTTTATACTACACTTTCTTCAACTAATTCCACGCATTGCAGTGTTTCTTCTTCTCTCCATGTCGTTTTCTTTTAGAATCCATGGCTGTGATCACATAAAATTTTGGCTTTATATACGTATATAAGTATGCACTGACATAAGTAAGTTAACCACGCACCAGTTTCAAATTTGTCATAAAGAAATGGTTGCAAGAAATAGGAAACTGCTTATCTTTAATTTACTATATGAATATAATGGACTATTTCAAACATTCTTCATTAAAAAGACTTTTCTTCTTTATTGTGTTAAATGTGAACTCATCTTAAGAGTTTCACAATTCATTTGGAAATCTCTCTGAGATTATTCATATATAAGAAATCATTTTCAGTGATTGGTCCTTGCCTGGAGTTTATTCATTTTTATATTTCTTTATACAGGTAGATGTTCTCCTGCTCTGCTCTAGGCATGCTGCACCTCCACCTGTGCCTTGTTTGCTAGCTGCAGGGTCATCAGCTGGGGACCACCGTTCATGAATGTTTCGCCCCTTAGCCCAGAACATCTCCTGGTGGCGGGGCAGTGAACAGGGACGTCTCCCTGGCAGCCCCTGCAGCTAGCATTCTCAGGTAGTGCCTACTCCCCAAACCACATCCCGCTGTCTCAACCAGAGCCAAAAGCTAGTATTTTGTATTTTGCTCTCTTCCATTCATGGACAGCCTCCAACCCCTCCTCCCATGGAACTGTCAACTCGACCAACAGTGCCTTCTTCTCCGCCGTGGCCCACAGGACCATGTCAGGCCGCAGTATGGTGCTGCAGATCTCGTGGGGAAAATGGAGTTGTCTGCCCACATCCACCGCCATTCTCCACTCTGTCCCTTGGCTCAGGAAGGAGAATGTTAACATTCTGGAACATGACAAGACAATAATAATGATACAATATTTGTTTTATTTTATTTTTCAAGAGCATCTGGCCCTCATAGTGTCTGCCGAGAAAAATTCTGGCGCTTGGACAAATGTAGCTGATGACCCCTGCTCGAGTGGCTATCTGAGACAAAGGTTCATAGGTCTGTGTGTTTATCTGTGTGTGCAGGCAGATGACGAGCGGACAATGAGGCAGAAGGCGGACCGGCCCCGCATCCCGTGCCGCGTATCTCGCACCCAATTATCGGGTTCTGGCAGAGGTGTGTAGCAGAAGGGAGTGAATGGATTGGTCGGTAGAAAAGGTGTGTTGGTGACAACTTCTGGTGTTTTGATAACAGATCAGATCTGCTACAGCACTGAAAAAAGTGACTTTTTGGTGTAGTAAATTCTATTAGAGTAACTGTCATAATTTCTACCAAGTATTTTTAAGATTCAATCAGAACTAGAGATTTTTAGGTAAAATTAAACATTGTATTAACGTAATACATGAACTATGGGGGAAGAGTAAGTTTACTTTTGTTTTCCTCATAATATTTAAATGTTTAATATTTGTATGTACATAAACCTAGAAATACTGCATAAACTTCACTCTGAAAGTGTAGTTTTTTTGAAAAGCATGCACTACGCATGCGCGGTTGCGCAACAGGACTGGCTCTGCTCATGGACGTTACAGGATCACAGAGCAAGGTGTAGCACTAAGGTCGACAACCGCAGGTAAGTTATTACCATTCTGTTTTAAATTTGTGATAATATATAGGTCCGCATGTATTTTGATAGTTTGGCGCAAGATATGTTACGGTTCACAAGTTAATTTAAAGTTAGCATAAGGCCACATTAGTCCGGGCTGGTCTGTACCTAAGTGGGAGGGCTGCAGTTTTTCCCGATAAAAATAACTAAAGTTTGGATATTAAATAAAGCACTAACGTAACGGTATAACGTTTATCAAGTGACGTCAGCATAGTAAAACATGATTCTCTGTCTCTTTTTTTTGACAAGAAGCTAGTTAGCACGACTGGTAGCCTAGCATGGCATGCGGTGTGAATCACACAGCAACTTCGTGATGTGCGGACCGATACTTTCGATAACAAATGTGTCCGTCTAGTATCGAAACTCATAATAAATTGTCTACATTTTCACCAGTCTGCACTGATTTGGGTTAGCAACGTTTTTCGTCACAGTAGACAGTTATTTCACTAGTTATAGGACCTATTCTCCGGTTCCCGGATGTCTGCTTAGTAACTGAGTCCACTTAAGTTGTATACATAAATGTGCACGTGTGCGCAACTGAATTCAAGTGACTGCCACTACTGCACGCTGCATGGCCTCACTCTCTGTTGACCAATATTAATATACAAGTTATTATAGCTAACACCAAAGCAGAAAATAGTAATAATTAAAATAAGCTCCCCCTTCAAATTAAATATCCCAATATATGAGTGTTATGTACTGGTCTTGCAACAGTGTTTACAGAACAGAATTTATAATCTTTTTTTTTAATAACTGTCATGCTACTTATGTCATCTGTACCTTTTTAAAAGGTTATTTCTCAATCACATGTACACAGCACAGCTTACTGCAGGGATATTGTATGTGTGTGTGTGTGTGTGTGTGGTGGTGGGGGGTATTATTTTACTCGGCATTCATGTTTTTGTAGTTCAATGAAATGCTCGCAAGTAAATCTGTTGAAATATCATGTGTCAATTGTTTTATTTAGCATAGACAAAACAAAATTCATTTATGTTTGTTTATGATGCAGTTTAATTACCCCCCAATTTCCAGGAAATTCCCCCAAATTCATATACATTCCCATAACTCCTAATTAAAAAAAAGTTATTAAAATATTTTTCTATCTATTAACAGAAAGCAAAGCAGAACAGAACATTAATCTCATCATTTAGGCAGGTAGGAAAAAATGTATGCATGATATAATGTTTTGTTATTTTCCCTTATTCATCCATCATAACATAATATTAAAATTGTGGCTGAATGTTTTAGACTATTGTTTTAATAACACAAATTGTGTCTCTTCATTTTCAGGGTGCCCTTTGGAGGAGCCAGTGGACTTTGTGGACAGTTGGAATTGAGGTCTAGTGAGGAGAAGAAATTCATCAGGGAGAAAGAGTAGGCCCCTTGTGATATGAGATGGTCATGCAAGAAATGCAATTTTAGGTCATCAAAACGTTTAGAGCTCATAAAACATTACAGATTGAAGCATCCACACACTAGTCAAGGCCAGTCACTACCCTGCTTGTACTCAGATTGTCCTTGTTTATTTAAAAACTGGGGGGCACTGCATGCACATTTGTCTGGAAATCATACACAGACTCAACAGTCGGCAGATAGTTTCATTTTCGTGTCTTGTATGTAATTCATGTAGTTTTAACACAGAGAGGCAATATTTTGAACACCTTGGGACTCATCTGAGAAAGTACGAGACTGTTAATTGTGTTTTTAAAGATTGTGACTACAGTACGAATATATATTCAACTTTTGCCTCACATAAAAGCAGGAAGCACAGTCCTTACTGCATTGAAGATTTTAAAAATACTGTATTCCAGGCACATTCAAGTCAGGCAAGTGAGGTAACAGAGGATAGTAGTTTGATTGAAAGTGAAGGTAATTCTGATGAAACGTCTGTCCAAGAGGGTGAAGACTTAGTCCAGGTTATTGTTGATGAGCTTGGTTCCTTATTGCTTAAATTAGACTGTATATTCAATGTGCCTAGAAGATGTATAGATGTGATTGTAGAGGAGCTTCAGTTTATTACTTGTTCAGCATCTGCTCCTGTTATTAAAAATATTGTCCATAGCACATTACAAAACCACAACTGCATTGTTGAAGAAGGGGTGATCACAGATTTAGTAAAAAACCTTTGCCAGTTAAATCCTCTTAGTGTAGCCTTTAGTGAAGAAGGCCCTCTTGGCACGGCATACAAGAGAAATAGTTATTTAAAAGAACATTTCTCTATTGTTGAGCCTGTTGAGTATATACTAGATGCGAAAGAAGGAAAGACCTTTCAGTATATACCTATTTTGCAATCCTTGTCGCAAGTTCTGAAAAATAGTGACATCCAGGAAAAGGTTTTGAAAAGTGTAAGACATTGTAGTTCTTCATGTCAGTACGCTAGTTTTCAAGATGGTTCCCACTTCAAGGAAAACACATTTCTTTGTGGAGAAGAGTTCAGGCTTTCACTTTTACTTTACTGTGATGACTTTGAAATATGCAATCCCTTAGGAACCTCTCGTAAGAAGCATAAGGTAACAGGTGTTTACTGGGTGTTTGCTGATATTCCATCTGTATTGAGATCTACATTATCATCTATTTACTTATCTGTTTTGTGCAAGGCTGACGACATTAAGAAATTTGGTTATTCCCAAGTGCTAGATCCACTGTTAAGTGATTTGAAAAGACTTGAAGAAGATGGTCTTTTTGTGCCCTGTTTAGGAAAAATAATAAAGGGCATTGTATTCTCTGTGATTGCCGATAACCTTGGTGCCCACTCAGTTGGGGGGTTTATTGAAAGTTTCTGTGGGTCACACATTTGTAGATTTTGTGTAGGAGAGAGATCCCAGTTTCAGGAATTTGAGGTCAGGACAGGAGCATTCCCAGGTAGAACAAAAGAGAATCACAAGTTGGACATTAAAGCAGCATTCGCTAGTAACACTCATAGTTGTGGAGTTAAAAGACAGTGTACAATTACTGAAAGATTAAATCATTTTCATGTAACAACAGGTTACCCACCTGATGTATTCCATGATTTACTGGAGGGTATTGTACCTTTAGAACTGGCATTGTGTTTAGGTATTTTGATAAAGAAAAAATATTTCTCTCTTGAAGAGCTCAATAGAATAATCAAACAGTTTCCGTACAAGTGGAAAGACAGGACAAATTGTCCCCAAGCTATACCACCAACCTTTGCATCTCGTAAAACCATTGGTGGTAATGCAACTGAAAATTGGTGCCTGTTGAGGCTACTTCCACTTATGATTGGCTCCAAAGTACAGGAAGAAGACCAAGCATGGCAGTTGTTGATGACACTTAAAGATCTCGTTGAGCTGGTTATGTCACCTACTCACACAGATGAAAGCATTGGTTTCCTGGATAGCCTGATTTCTGAGCACAGGCAGAGATTTACCAGTGTCCTTCCACAAGCGAACCTGATCCCAAAACACCATTTCATAGAGCACTATCCACAGCTCATTAAATCATTCGGGCCACTAGTATCCTTATGGACTATGTGGTTCGAAGGAAAGCACCGCTTCTTTAAGAAGATTGTAAGACAGACTAACTGCTTTCGTAACATTCTGAAGTCTATGGCAAACAAACACCAGTCCATGATCGCATGCCATCTCTATGCTTCAGTTGTAAAAAAGCCTGCTGTGTCTGTATCAAAGATGTCAAGAGTTCTATTGGAAGTTGTAAATGAGAACGTACAGGAATTTCTATTACAGAAATATCCGCAAGAGACAGGTGTTAATTTGACCAACCAGGCAGAATTTCAGGGCACCAGTTACAGCGTTGGCATGATGGTGGTATATGGCTCCACTGCTGGGTTGCCTGACTTTGCTGAAATCCTACAAATCATCATTGTTCATGACACCTTAGTGTTTGTAGTGAAACTGCAAAGTGCATGGTACTCTGAGCATTTTAGATGTTTCAAGTTGGAGTCCACAAGAGTAATCAAAGTAATTGAGCAGTCACAACTCACTGACACATACCCGTTGGCTGCCTATACAGTGGAAGGCGATCGCATGGTTTCTCTGAAAAACCACATCTGCTTGTCAAACTAGGTAAAATAACCCAACTCCTTCCTACATGTTTTACTACTTATTCCTTCAGTTGACTGTTAGAGCTTCACTGTGCAGAAGCAGATGCCATTTTAAGATTTTTAACAAGATACTGTAATTTTTGTGAAAAAAACAAAAACAAAACAAAAACATCAGACACAAATTAATATTATTTTCTGTTTTTGTTGACATTGCCCCAAAGTTCTACTTTAAGTTTATTATTGATGTCATAGTGCACACCAGCACTACTCTTTCTTTACAGCCTCAATGATCAACATAAGATAGAATAATCACCCTTCAGACAATGTTTCATTAAATCCAAAATCATTACAAATTTAATG
The DNA here is from genome assembly GCA_028641955.1 of Protonibea diacanthus. NCBI lineage: Eukaryota > Metazoa > Chordata > Actinopteri > Sciaenidae > Protonibea > Protonibea diacanthus. The sequence goes on along the minus strand of CM053997.1, from coordinate 31,178 downwards.
ATTTCCTCTTAAAAATACATTTATTTTATACTTTGTCTGATTTGTGTAAGTCATGTATTAATCAGGGTGTGAAAATATATTATTTGTTTTTTAGTTCTGTATTTTGTTTATTATTTGTCACACCATGTCTTTGTTCTTTTTTTCTCTCTTGCAGTTCTGCTTGCCCAAGACTGTGATCATGTCTGCCACAACTCAACTACGTGTTGTTATTGAAGAGACATAAGTGTACAAGTTAACCCTACCAGATGGAATCCCTAGCACTGTAGACGAACTTTTGGCAGCTGCGCAGAATCATTTTCAACTTGAAGGGAGTTTTACTGTAATGCACATGGACAAAGATTTCGATAATCAGTTCTTCACACTAACATCAACCGATGTGGTTAATGACAAGGACACAATCAAACTAGTTCAAACAGAACCATCTGTTACTTTGACATTGACTCCTATCAGTGAGTCTTCAGCTTCCTCCACTCCTTCCTCCACAGTGCTGCTGGATCAGCCTTCTCAAGATGAGAGTTCCTCAGCTAGCTCATCAGACACCATCATTTTACAACCTTCAGTGGAGTATCGAACAGAGCGTTGGCCAACCAATTTTGTGATACCCATCTTTTCATATGGTGTCGAAATGATTCTTGAGGCTGGAAATCAAGCTTATGAATTATTCTAGACAAACTTGCAGAAGCAATCTACCACTACCAGGCCTATCCCAGTGCTCTCCAACAACTGGAAGTTGTAGAAGCTCTACTAAACAAGCACCCATGCTTGAGGGAGCCTGGAACGTCATATTCAGGCACATATGGGTGGCAGAATCGTCTCAAAATGAAGATGGCCAATTACCGAAGTAAACTGAAAAGAAAAAATGGCCAACACATTTTCCTATCGAAGACTGGAGGTTGTGAGTGATAGTCCTGCTGCTGCTGACTTCAAAGAGAGGTGGCCTGCTTTGTTTTGTGAAGCTGAGGTAGGTGAATCTATAAAGTCTTAAACATTTTACTTGCTTTATTGAGCTGTAACAATAGTTATCGAATGACTTTTTCAATGAACTAATTAATTTTTGAACATGTAAATTTATATAAAAATATTGATGTACTTGTGAATCTTTTGTCCTTTCAGATCAAGGAGGAATTCAGGAGAATAACTACCATTCCCCTGGAGCAAACCTTCATGCGCAAACTTGACGAGTACACACCAAAACTTATTATGCTGATGAAAGCCAAGGGAGGTGCCGTAGGGATCAAGATGAGGCCGCTCCTGGACAGACTGAGTCAGGTGTGCTTGTTTTGTTTGTTCATATGTTTTACAGGGAGATGGGCCTACTTTTTTTTCTCACTCACACACATGTATACACACATACAGCACAAGTCTCTCACTTGGTAGATTCAGTGCCCCCGCATGCTCTGGGTCCATGCACTTGAAACACAAGAGCAAACATATGCACTTGTGTTTTCACTTGGCAGTTCATTGTGTATGTATAATGGTTATGTTCATGTTCTTAATCTGTTCACAGAAACAGAGCATTGAGATAAGACATGAAACCGTTATCCACAGCCTTATACTGTACCTTGGTGAGAAGGATGAGGAACTTTTTGAAGACTGCTTGGTATAGCATGATTTTAATCATTTAAAAAAATTAATTTAATGAAACGGGTTAATTTAATGTTGAGAGGAAAGCAGACAAAGGAACAGACATATTCTTGTGTTCATTCTTCCCTGATAATGAAGTCACTTTGAATGATTCATGAATTCTATTGTTTCTCAATAACATTCTTCTGTTTTGTTGTACGTTGTATGCAGGAGGACAGTCGGAGTGATGTCAGTAACTACATCCTCAAGATACTCGTCGTCCATGGTGCTGATGAGGCTCCAGTCGATGTCTCCATCCTTGTCGAAGGCCATGAGATTTTGCCAGGGTGCAACAGTACTGCGAAAGCTTGCTCACTGCTCATGGGACTGATTTATGCCCTTAACTTGGCATACCCTCCCACTTTGCGCTACACTTTTGAGGTCTTCCAAAAACTCTTGCTGGAGCTGGATGGATTTAAACTGTCCCCAAAAGTAAACACCTTGAAGTTGAAGTTGCTTTCCTAAATGCATGTCTTGACTTTGTCATCCTAGAGGAGAAAAATGTGCCATCATGCATGGACCCTTGTTGAGGATGTAGCATCATGCATGGACCAAAAAATGCCAAGAATCAGCACTGAGTTCCAGTTCATCTTGGTTTACTAGTGGGAAGTTGCCTGTCATAAATGTTTTCTCATTTTTTGTCAAATAAGGTATCTGTTACAGTAAAGATTTTATTCTTCATCTATAATGGTTAGACACCTTAAGCTGTTCATTTTTAATTGATTCTGTTGATTTTATTTCATTAATGTTTTTATTGCATTCTTAAAAGTGCACTAGTCTAGAGGACTGGTTTAAATGTTGAAATTGCACTGTATCAGAGTGTAGGTTTGTAAGATTTTAATTGCATATTTGAGAAGTGACTATGTTACCAGATCTATGTTGGATGCGGTGTATAATGTGTAGTACTGTGTATTTGCTGTTTACCAGTCATACCAACCTTTAAGCAGTATGATACAAATTTGGATATTTTTCTTTAAAAAAATATACTTAGTCTTACTTTAAATACAGTACCTTTTGCTGAAGATAGATCTTTAATTTACTGTTACTGTTATAATGCACTTTTACTATTAATGCAGTACTTGTACATTCTTTTTTTTTTTCTCCATTTAAATAGGAGTAGTCCTTCTCCATGGCCTCACCAAACTCCTCCCATGCCCGAGTTTTTGCCTCCGCAACTGCAGAAGCCGCGTTCCGCTTGGCACGTGGGTACCCGTCAGCTGCTTCAGGAGTCCCACAGGCCAAAAAGGTCCTGTAGGCCTCCTTCTTCAGCTTGACGGCATCCCTTACCGCCGGTGTCCACCAACGGGTTCGGGGGTTACAACAGGCACCGACTACCTTGCGGCCACAGCTCCGGTCAGCTGCCTCGACAATGGAGGTACGGAACAAGGTCCACTCGGACTCAATGTCCCCCGCCTCCCCCGGGACGTGAGTGAAGCTCTCCCGGAGGTGCGAGTTGAAACTCTTTCTGACAGGAGATTCAGCCAGACGTTCCCAGCAAACCCGCACAGAACGTTTGGGCCTGCCAGGTCTGACCGCCATCCTCCCCCACCATCGGAGGCAACTCACCACCAGGTGGTGATCAGTTGACAGCTCCGCCCCTCTCTTCACCCGAGTGTCCAAAACATGTGGCCGCGAGTCCGATGACACGACCACAAAGTCGATCATCGAACTGCGGCCAAGGGTGTCCTGGTGCCAAGTGCACATATGGACACCCTTATGTTTGAACATGGTGTTTGTTATGGACAATCCATGACGAGCACAGAAGTCCAATAACAAAACACCACTCGGGTTCAGATTGGGGGGGGCATTCCTCCCAATCACGCCCCTCCAGGTCTCACTGTCACTGCCCACGTGAGCATTGAAGTCCCCCAGGAGGACGAGGGAATCCCCAGGTGGAGCACCCTCCAGCACCCCCTCCAAGGACTCCAAAAAGGGTGGGTACTCCGAGCTGCCGTTCGGCGCGTAGGTGCAGACGACAGTCAGGACCCGTCCCCCCACCTGAAGGTGAAGGGAAGCTACCCTCTCGTCCACCGGGGTAAACCCCAATGTACAGGCACCGAGCCGGGGTGAAACAAGCATTCCCACCCCTGCTCTGCGCCTCTCACCGGGGGCAACTCCAGAGTGGTAGAGCATCCAACCCCTCTCGAGGAAACTGGTTCCAGAGCCTACACTGTGTGTTGAGGCGAGCCCGACTATATCTAGCCGGTACCTCTCGACCTCGCGCACCAGCTCAGGCTCCTTCCCCGCCAGAGAGGTGACGTTCCACGTCCCCAGAGCCAGCTTCTGCAGCCGGGGGTCGGACCGCCAGGGTCCCCGCCTCCGACTGCCGCCCAACTCTCTCAGCACCCGCCCCCTGTGGCCCCTCCCACGGGTGGTGGGCCCATGAGAAGGGGGACCCATGTCACCCTTTCGGGCTGTGCCCGGCCGGGCCCCATGGGTGCAGGCCCGGCCACCAGGCGCTCGCCGACGAGCCCCTCCCCCAGGCCTGGCTCCAGGGTGGGGCCCCGGTGACCCACGTCCGGGCAAGGGAGACCTGGCTCCATTTGTGGTCATCTTCATCAGGGGGGGTTGAGCTGCGCTTTGTCTGGTCCCTCACCTAGGACCTGATTGCCATGGGTGACCCTACCAGGAGCATGAAGCCCCCGACAACATAGCTCCTGGGATCATTGGAACACGCAAACCCCTCCACCACGATAAGGTGGCAGCTCCAGGAGGGGCGGACCAGTGCGGCGGACCGGCGGATCGGTGCGGCTTCTGCAGTGATGCGGACTCTGCGCCGGTCCGTCGTGGTGAAGAGAGAGCTGAGCTCTCGATTTACCAGTCAATCTACGTTCCTACCCTCACCTATGGTCACGAGCTTTGGGTAGTGACCGAAAGAACGAGATCGCGAATACAACCGGCCGAAATGAGCTTCCTTCGCGGCGTGGCTGGGCTCTCCCTTAGAGATAGGGTGAGAAGCTCGGCCATTCGCGGGGAGCTCGGAGTAGAACCGCTGCTCCTCCGCATCGAGAGGAGCCAGTTGAGGTGGCTCGGGCATCTAGTGAGGATGCCTCCTGGACGCCTCCCTGGTGAGGTGTTCCGGGCACGTCCCTCCGGGAGGAGGCCCCGAGGAAGACCCAGAACACGCTGGAGGGACTATGTCTCTCGGCTGGCCTGGGAACGCCTTGGGGTTCCCCCGGAAGAGCTGGACAAAGTAGCTGGGGGGAGGGAAGTCTGGGCCTCCCTGCTGAGGCTGCTGCCCCCGCGACCCGTCCTCGGATGAAGCGGAAGAAGATGGATGGATGGATGGATAAATAGGAGTATACATACAAGCTTAAGAGGCTGTTTCTATCCTGACCCTGAAGTTGTTTTGAGCATGTTTGTGTGTTAAACGTTCTTGAATATCTGAGTATTATATTTCTGTAATGAATGTTGAAACTCTGTTTCAGAGGGTTGCAAGTTTTTCACTGCATATTTGAAAAGCACTATTCCAGATCTGTACTGTATGTACAAAAGTATTGGGACATCTGCACAATCTAATGCTATTGACAGTGACAGTGTCGACAGTGTTCCTAATATTTTGCCACAATAGTATATATTGGATGTAGTGTATACTGTGTAATACTGTCTGTTTGTTCAGTTTATGTCAGTCATGCCAATGTTAAATTTATGGCTGCCCCATAAAAGATTGGGCAATTCAATCCACAATAGTAGTGGATTTACTTTGACGGTACTTGTTTGTTGAACTGTTTAAAATGAAAAATAAACACGTTAATTGCATTGTAATTTAGTCGTGTGATATGTGATAAATATATATTAAATGCATAGAGTAAATTTATTTGGTAACATTTATCAAAAGAAAACTGGCAATGATTACATAATTTTTGTGATTAATGTAACGTAATGTAAGCAAGTAAATTAAAATGTCAAGCACAAGAAAATAATTAAAATCTACTAAATTACCCCATAACAGCAAATACTACAGATATATACAATTTACTTAAAATTTTGGGGAAAATGATGTTCCTGTCTATGAAAAACAACTAGACTTTAATTTTTTTTACCTTGACCTTAATTTGTTTAAATAAATATAACTTAAAACTTGGATATAATTAAGTAAATGTTACTTAATATTGTCACAACTGTTATGTTTTATGTTAAGTAAATTTTACTTGATACTGGCAAGTGAGTGTTACTTGATATTGCAGCATTAAATTTTATTTAAATCATTTGAGTGCAAATACTTACAATATATTTTTTAAGTAAATCTTATGACTCATTTTTTTCAGTGAGGGATGGTAGATCCAAACACTTTAATGTAATGAACGTAACGTAATATAACAGATTCTTACTAATTCTACGTCAATATTTCTCAAATGTGCGTGTTTTCATTCATAAAGTACATTCAAGTGAAGATAATATTCCAGAGCAGTTGAAGACTTTCTGTAAAGTAGATTGAAAGGTCCATTCTTACTCAAGTCGTCAGTCTTTAGCTCTTCATCCTCTGAGATTTCTTCCATGCAGAGGGATGAAACTGAAGGACACGCACACCAAAAACTGCATTCAGAGACACCAGGCTCAACATGTGTCGTTTAGCTAAGTTCGTGTCAGCAGAGAATCAAGAAGTGTTACGGGACCATTACAGTGTGATTTCCATAAATATATTGAGATAGTATATGTAGTGGTATATCTCAATATATCTGGTGGATTGCTCGATTTTTTTTTATTTTTTTTTATTTTTTGGCAGTGTTAATGTTGCCAACAGAGTGAATATTGGATCTCCAATGGGTATGCCTTTTCCTGTGCAATGTCCTAGATTGTTTTTGTTGTGTACCATGGCCTCTCCCCTTTTTTGTTTTACTGTTGAGTTTGTTTGTTTGTGTATTTTTGTGTTTAAAGGTGTGTTTGTATTGCTTATCGGGAAGATGTTGTTCCAGAATATTGTCAGGTTCCAGAATGTTATCATGTTGTGGAACATGACAACAGTCCAGAACAGAGCAACATTCCAAAACAAGACATCATGTTCTGGGATGTTGTAATGTTCCAGAATGTTAACATCCAGAGCATGGCAATATTCCAGAACAGGACATCATATTGCTGAATGTTATCATGTTTTGGAACATGACAACTTTCCAGAACAAAGCAACATTCCAGAACAAGACATCATATTCTGGGATGTTGTAATGTTCCAGAATGTTAAAATCCAGAACATGGCAATATTCCAGAACAGGACATCATGTTGCAGAATGTTATCATGTTTTGGAACATGACAACTTTCCAGAACAATGCAACATTCCAGAACAAGACCCGGGATGTTGTCATGTTCCGGAATGTTAACATTCTTGAACGTGACATCATGTTCGGGATGTTGTAATGTTCCAGAATGTTACCATCCATAACACGGCAACATTCCAGAACAGGACATCATGTTGCACAATGTTATCATGTTCTGGAGCATGACATCATGTTCTGGAACATGACAACTTTCCAGAACAGGGCAACATTCCAGAACAGGACATCATGTTGCAGAATGTTATCATGTTCTGGAACATGACATCTTGTTGGACAAATGTAGCTGATGACCCCTGCCCGAGTGGCTATCTGAGACAAATGCAAAAGGGTGGTGGTTTTCAGTGGTAATATACCAGAGGAATTGAAGACTTTCTGAAGTAGATTGACAGTTCCATTCTTACTCAAGTCGTCAGTCTTTAGCTCTTCATCCGCTGAGATTTCTTCCCTGCAGAGGGACGAAACTGAAGGACACGCACAAACCAAAAACTGCATTCAGAGACACCAGGCTCAACATGTGTGTGTTTGCTAAGTTTGCTAAGTTTCCAAATGCAACAGGTGGGTGGTTTTCAACAATGGCCTTCTTTCTTACCATCGGTGTACTTTATAGGTCTGTGTGTTTATCTGTGTTTGCAGGCAGATGACAGGCAGACCGTCTCCGCATCCCATGCCGCATATCTCGCACCCAATTATCGGGTTCTGGCAGAGGTGTGTAGCAGAAGGGAGTGAATGGATTGGTCAGTAGAAAAGGTGTGTTGGTGACAACTTCTGGTGTTTTGATAGCAGATCAGATCTGCTATAGGGATGGCAGATCCAAACACTTTAATGTAATGAATGTAACATAATATAACTCCAGATTCTTACTATTTATATGTCAATATTTCTCAAATGTGTGTGTTTTTATTTATTAAGTACATTGAAGTGAAGATAATCCAGAGCAATTGAAGACTTTCTGTAAAGTAGATTGAAAGGTCCATTCTTACTCAAGTCATCAGTCTTTAGCTCTTCATCCTCTGAGATTTCTTCCATGCAGAGGGACGAAACTGAAGAACACGCACAAACCAAAAACTGCATTGAGAGACATCAGGCTCAAGATGTGCGTGTTTGCTAAGTTTGTGTCAGCAGAGAATCAAGAAGTGTTAAGGGACCATTACAGCGTGATTTCCATAAATATATTGAGATAGTATATGTAGTGGTATATCTGATGGATTGCTCGATTTTTTTTTTTTTTTTTTTTTTTTTTTGGTGGCCTTAATGTTGCCAACAGAGTGAATATTGGATCTCCAATGGGTTTGCATTTTACTGTGCAATGTCCTAGATTGTTTTTGTTGTGTACCATGGCCTCTCCCCTTTTTTATTTTACTGTTGAGTTTGTTTGTTTGTGTATTTTTGTGTTTAAAGGTGTGTTTGTATTGCTTATCGGGAAGATGTTGTTCCAGAATATTGTCACAGTCCAGAATGTTATCATGTTGTGGAACATGACAACTTTCCAGAACAAAGCAACATTCCAGAACAAGACATCATATTCTGGGATGTTGTCATGTTCCAGAATGTTAAGATCCAGGACACGGCAACATTCCAGAACAGGACATCATGTTGCACGTGATAACATTTATCATGTTCTGGAGCATCATGTTCCAGAATGTTATTGTTGTGTCAACTCATGGAAACCTCACTTTCATCCAGCTTAGAGCCCTCTCAGTCAGCAGGGGGGAGAGAGGTTCCCAGGAAATACCCACAGGAAATTCTCTGTGGGACCTCATTCATGTTCGCACAGGAAGTTTACAGCATGCCTTGAAATGTTTGTGGGCACAGTTGACTCTCTCACTGGCACAAAGGAACACAGAGACCATAGCTCCTGATCTGCCATAAGACGCAAGTGGTAGGACTGTTGCAATTGACTTACTGTTTATGATGATTTTGTCTGGTCAATGTGCAAGTTAAATTTAAGTTATGCGATGTAAGTTAAGTGAATTTAAATTAACTTTATCATGCATTTAAGTTTGACTTTATGTGAACAGAAAACTTTGCATTGGTGCTTTAAGCATACATATTATTTCATTATTTAATAAATATAATTGTGCAATTGTTTAACTTTAATTTTAACTAATTGAAATGCTAAAGTAATTTCAATGATTTGATTTCACTGAAACATTTAATTATGCTCATTGACAACTTTAAGAAGTTACTGTTTATTATTGTTGATTTATTTGAAACTAATTCATATTTTTTGTTTGTATATCCAAAGGTTATCAACCTATCCTGTTTCTGATTAAACCACCTTCAAGAAAATATAAACACAGTGAACAGTTTCAAGTTGTCCCATGCGTCCTTCTGGAGATCAAGCAGTTTGTCAAGTTTGGGCAGAGCTGTGGTCAATCATAAAACATACATAACTTGACAGTTGATAACCAGCATGGCAGTGAAAAGAAGGATTAAAGGCCTGAATCTGTCGACGCAAAGGAAGAATTGACTGGAAACTCTCCACCATGGCAAAGGAAACTCTTGGGAAAACAGTCAAGCAACTGAAACAAGAGTGGACCTTGGCTAAATCTGCTTTCACCAAGCAAGCAAACTACCTGAGCAAAGCTGCAGATGGCATGATCAAGCGTGAACTACAAGAGGAGTTCAACAAGCTCAGTTCCCTGGTGAGGTACGTCAGTGATGCAAATGATGACTACAGAGCTGGCCTACTCGCAGACGTTGAGGCAGGAACTGAGGAGGGTGAAGAAGCCAAGCTCGATAAGAGCCAGTAAGCTGAGCTTGAAAGGATAATGGAGGAGTGTGACACGAGACTGGAGGATATCCGTGAAGCGGTCGAATCTAACCTCTGGGGAAGATATTGTAAAGAGGAGGTAGACTCTGCAATCCAAGAAGCGGAGAAAGCCTGCGACAGAGCCCAAGCAAGCCCCGTCACTGCTATCAATAGAGACGGCTCTGAACTGCAGCTGGAAGGAGTAAAGAGGCTGATCCATGATGTAACTGTGAGCCTGGACATTTGGGAAAAATGAATCCCATCAGACAGCAGACCTGAAAGGCAGATTAAAAGACCTGAGAACATTTGGCAGTAACCTTGAGGCCAGAAGAGCAGAATTCCACAAAGAATTGCAGAAGAGGAAAGAAGAGGACCAGAGCCTGACCCAGCGGCAGTTCTACAGGTTTAGGAGTTATTTCCACAGATGGAGGAAAGACTGGGAGAGCCTGCAAAAGCAGGGAGAGCCGACTGGCTCAGTGGAAGTAAAGAAGTTCCAACTCCTTGACAGTGTGGACGAGAGAATATGCAGAGACCTGCGCCTGTCAACATACAACAGTGCTGAAGACATATTCGGAGTGCTTCAAAACAGGTATGGAAACAAGCCAACAATTGCATTGGAGATAATTGAGGACCTGGAGAGGATCCCCCCTTTAAAGTCGCACCAACCAAGGAAAGTAATTGACTTAATTCAAGCTGTGGAAAAGGCCCTGGGTGACCTCACGGAGCTTGCAAGCGTTGGAGCCATAAAGAATCCCCTTGTGATCAGATCCATAGAGAGCAAGCTACCAGATAATATGAAAAGGGACTGGCTGACGTTCATGGTCAATCCAAGAAATGGAGTCACAACTGAAAATTCTTAAAGACACAAGAGGATGTTTTGGAGAGATTAGACCAACTGGGCATGAGTGAAAAACCTGAAAAGAAAGCTACTTACACAGGGAAGAGGTACGCCTCCACAAAATCCACAAGGACAGGAGGATGTGTTGTCTGTGGAGATGAAAAGCATCATGAGAAGATCTTCTTCTGCAAGCAGTTCAAAGGACTAAAACCTGGTGAGAAGCTGAATGCTGTTGAAAGACTGGGAGCGTGCAGAAGATGCCTCAGATGTCATACAGAGGATGATGAATGTACGGACACTTACCTGTACAGGAGCAGAGACTGTCAAAGAGGAGGCTCTTCAGACCACCATTTCTTCCTCTGCCTGAAAGGAGGATTCAAGGGGAAAGAACCCGTGAAAGTGGGAAAACCCAGCGCCAGGAGGCAAGCATTCACAGAGGAGCAAGAGAAATTAATAGCTGAGCTCACCCCAAACATGGCAGAAAAATTCAGAAGAGCCTTCACCAACATGGCTGCAAAATCACACTGCACTGGGAAATGCCTTCCTGGAGTGATGGATTCAAGTACACGTGAGTTACCAGTTATTCTTATGCTTCTCAAAGTAACTACCAACGCAGGACAGAAAATTGGAACTCTCATTGATTTGGCATCAGATACCAATTTACATCACTCACACAGCTACCAGAAGACTGAAGCTTCAAAGTGAAAAGATCACACTTGTCATCCATGGAGTCGGAGGCATGGCCATGAAAGTAAAGACCAAGAGATACTTACTTATGGTGAGAGTCAAGGAACCTAGAGGGACAGAGAGAGCTCATGAGCGAATCTGTTATGGGTTGGATAAAATTGCAAAAGTGCAAAGAGTAATCAAAGCGCATCAACTCAAAAAGTTCTTCCCTGACATCAACCTGGAAGATCTTCACAGACCACAGCATGTTGAGCCTCTCATCAGCCACCGTGAAGGAAGACTCGCGTCACAGAGAATAAAGGTAGTAAGAGATCTTGTCCTGTGGGAGAGGCCTCTAGGAAAAACTGTTGGCGGAGCACATGCAGACCTCTGTGAAGTAGTAGACATGGCCCTGCACAATTCTGAGACTCACTCTGCACGATCGATGAGAACCACAGCAGTGAAGTATCAAGAAATTGGTGAGATGCAAGAATCCAGAGCTGAAACCAAAAGCACAGTTGCTGGCGGAGAGTTGGAGAGTTTTTGGACTGGTGGAAGTGGGACAGCATTGGTGCAGCCTGTGAGCCCATGTGTGGAGGATGCCGGTGTGGTAACTGTCAACCAGAGGTAAAGACATGACTCCGAACGAAGAAAGAGAGCTGGAGCTGATCAGATAAGGACTCAGCTATGTTAAATCAGATGCACATAGTCAGGAGCCTCATTGGGACACAAAATACCCCTGGATTGAAGATCCAAGTTCCCTGCCCAACAACAGAAGTGCAGTGGAAGCCACGTTTCTGAGGACAGAGAGACAGCTCAAGAAAGAACCAGAGTGGCGTGTGGCATACACAACTCAAGTCCACGAGATGTTGGAGAGAAAAGCAGCAAAGAAACTCACCAAGGAGACCATTGCTAACTGGAAAGGACCAGTATGGTATGTCAGCCACTTGGTGGCGCCAAACCCACATTCTGTTACAACACCTGGTATGGAACAGCAGCCAAAAGTTTAGAGGGATCAGCATGCATGACCTTCTCCTCAAAGGGCCCGACGTACTCAATCCCACCCGAGCAGTACTGCTAAGGTTCAGAAGAGTCCATGCTGCCCTCGGCGACATCCAGAAGATGTACAATTCTGTGTGGTTTGAAGACCTGGAGATGCACCTTCACAGATTTCTCTGGAGAGACAGTGAAGATGGAGAAATTGAGGAATACGCCATCACCAGAGTCAACATTGGCGATGGACCAGCAGGGTGCATCGCACAACTAGCCATGAGAGAAACAGCAAAGCTGCCCATGTTCACTCACCTGGAGGACGAGCGTAGAGTCCTTGAAGAGGATTCCTACGTAGATGACATCTTAACATCCCATAATGATCTAGAGAAGCTAGACAGAACCACCAAAATGGTTGAAGAAATCCTGAAAGCAGGCGGATTCTTCCTCAAGCCGTGGGTCCGGTCAGGTCAAAGTGGGAGGCAGCAGACGTCAGAGCATCCAGCATCGTCAGATCAAGTCTTCATTCTCCCCAACCAGATGAGAGAAGGAGACAACAAAGCCCTTGGAGTTGGTTACCTGGTCGAACCAGACAAACTGTACCTCATGACCTCAATCAACTTCTCAAAGAGAAAAAAGAAGATGAGAATCAGCCAGAATCTCGTCGGAAAAGAGGTGAGAGAAAAAACTCCAAACCCACTAACTAGAAGACAACTGGTTAGCCAAGTAGCTAGCTTGTATAACCCAATTAGCCTTGCAACACCTGCAAAACAGAAAGTTTGAGGAATACACACGTCTCAACCAAATCACCTTCCATAGAAGGCTTACACCAGTCAAGAGGATTGGAAAACCCTGGGGAATAACATTCTCAGATGGAAGTGACCAGAGCTATGGAGCTGTCGCATACTTCAGGTGGGAGACTGAGCAAGGCATCCTGGTCTGGCCTGTTGAATCCAAAGCAAAGCTCACACCGCTCGATCAAAAAGGAGAACCAGTGAAAGCTGAGGTCTGTGGTGCTGTCTTCGCTGCAAGACTCAGGAAAAACACTGCCGCATACAAGTTGAACGTTGGCTCCACCTGCTGGACAGTCAAACCGTGCTAGGCACTATCCAAAGGGACAGCTACGGGAACCAGACCTTTTTTGCAAACAGAGTGGGAGAAATCCAGAAGTCCACATCGGTTGAAGACTGGAAGTGGATTCCAGGTGAGCAAAACATTGCTGATCTCTCCACAAGAGGAGCAACCCCAGAAGACCTTAAAGAGGACTCTGTGTGGCAAAAAGGACCAGAGTTTCTGAAACGACCTGTGGAGGAGTGTCCGACAAAGTCAGCTAAAGATGTTGCTGCAGACGCAAAAGAAGGTATAAACAAGCTCCAAAGGAAACGATTTACAGCAGCACTGACCCAAGCACAGGTAAAAAGGAACCAACATGCTCCATCAACCACTGCAATGTCTCCGACCTCTGCTTTGTCTCCATCCTCTGACGAAGAGAAGGACCTGCAAAGCAGCCCTAGTGGAAGAGGACACCAAGTCCCGGAGGTCACCTTCTCCTTCTTCAGTAAGGAAAATTCTTGACATCAGTAAATTCAGCAGTTTAACCAGACTGACAAGAGTCATTGCCTGGGTGTGGAGAGCTGCCAAAAGGTGGAAAAAAATTGCTGGACAGAATCTCATCCACAAGCAAGCCCAAGTGGGAGGAAATTCCTTCAGCCCTTAAGATCAAGTCCAGAGTCAAGGAAGCTACACTTACCATCATGGAGTGTGAAGATGCACTCAGGGATGTCTTCCTTGGGGCTCAAGAGGAGGTAATTTTTCCAGACACCACACTCAACAGACTTGCTGTGGTCAGAGACGAAACCACTGGACTTATGCTCTGTGGAGGAAGATTACAAATCTTTAATAAAGAAAAAACAGCAGTGCCAATCCTGCCCTGCACATCATGGGTATCCACTCTCCTAACTCAAGAAGCCCACAAAGTGAATCATGAAGAGATCGCTGGCATGCTCCTCCGGATGAGGAAAAAAGCATGGGTGGTAAGAGGCCGGAAACTAGCTCAGAAGGTCGTTGACAACTGTGTGACCTACAGGAGGCTCAAAGCCCAAAGATGGCAACAGATCATGAGTGACCTTCCATCAGAGTGAATAACACCAGCCAATCCATTTGAATACACAACAGTGGACCTATTTGGATCTTATGAAGTGAAGGATGAGGTGAGAAAGAAAGTGAAACTCAAAGTGTGGGGAATTGTATTCTGTTGCATGGCATCCAGAGCTATTCATACAGACCTTTTCAGTGACCAATCAGCTGGAGGTTTCTTGTTAGCCTACCAACGATTCACAGCACTAAGACGACATCCGAGGAAATTGTGGTCAGATCCTGGTAAGAACGTTGTTGGGGCCAGACCTGCCCTCAAAGAGCTCTACATGTTTCTGGACCGGCTAGAAAAGTCAAAGCTTGAAAATGAAGTCTTCACATGGAGTGAGTTTCAAACTTTTCTTTATATGGCTTCCAACCTCGCCAATGAACGACCTATTGATGCCAGGACTCAGAGCCGAGAGAACTGTGTAGAATACATAAGCCCAAATTCACTTCTGCTGGGAAGAAACAGGCCCAGAGGAGATCTAGGGACCGTTGACTTTGAAGGATACTCTTACAAGAGGTTAAGAATCATCCAAACAGAAGTTGACCGGTTCTGGAAGAAATGGAGGTTAGCAGGACCAAACCTGTTTGCTCGGACCAAGTGGCACACAGCTCACAGGAATGTGGCAGTTGGAGATGTCGTCTGGCTGGCTGACCAGAACGCCTTGAGAGATCAGTTTAGGTTTGCCAGAGTCATTGACGTCAACACTGACAAGAAGGGAATTGTGAGGGATGTTTATCTCAGATCCTTCCCCAGCTACCCAGTTGCAACTGTGAAGCCTACTCTAAGAGGTGAAAAATCACTTGACCAAGATACCTGCAACAATTCTTCACAGGGATGTCAGAAGGATAGTTGTCCTGCTTCCAGTTGAAGAGCAACAACAGAATCAAAAGAAGAACCAGGAGGTCAAGTGGGAGGTGTTGTGTCAACTCATGGAAACCTCATTTTCATCCAGCTCAGAGCCCTCCCAGTCAGCAGGGGGCAACCAGGGGAGAGAGGTTCCCAGGAAATACCCACAGGAAATTCTCTGTGGGACCTTATTCACGTGCACACAGGAAGTGTAGAGCATGCCTTGAAATGTTTGTGGGCACAGCTGACTCTCTCACTGGCACAAAGGAACACAGAGACCACAGCTCCTGATCTACCATAAGACGCAACTGGTAGGACTGTTGCAATTGACCTGGTGAATGTGCAAGTTAAATTTAAGTTATGCGATGTAAGTTAAGTGAATTCAAGTGAACTTTGTTATGCATTTAAGTTTGAAGAGTTGACTTTATGTGAACAGAAAACTTTGCATTGGTGCTTTAAGCATACATATTATTTCATTATTTAATAAATATAATTGTGCAATTGTTTAACTTTAATTTTAACTAATTGAAATGCTAAATTGATTTGAATGATTTGATTTGATTGAAACATTTAATTACGCTCATTGACAAATGTAAGAAGTTACTGTTTATTATTGTTGATTTATTTGAAACTAACATTCCAGAACAGGTCATCATGTTCTGGAACATGACACCATTCCATAACAATCAACAATCCAGAACAAGACCCGGGAAGACAATAATAATTATACAATATTTGTTTTATTTTATTTTTCAAGAGCATTTGGCCGTCATAGTGTCTGCTGAGAAAAATTCTGGTGAAATGTAGCTGATGACCCCTGCCCATGTGGCTATCTGAGACAAACGCAAAAGGTGGGTGGTTTTCAACAATGACCTTCTTTCTTACCATCGGTGTACTTTATAGGTCTGTGTGTTTATCTGTGTGTGCAGGCAGATGGCAAGCGGACAACAAGGCAGAAGGCGGACGGGCCCCACATCCCATGACGTGTATCTCGCACCTAGTTATCGGGTTCTGGCAGAGGTGTGTAGCAGAAATGAGTGAATGGATTGGTCGGTAGAAAAGGTGTGTTGTTGACAACTTCTGGTGTTTTTGATAGCAGATCAGATCTGCTACAGGGATGGCAGATCCAAACACTTTACAGGTCCGCTCTGCCTTGTTGTCGTCAAAGATCATTGTTGAAAACCACCCACCTTTTGCGTTTCTCTCAGATACCCACTCGGGCAGGAGTCATCAGCTGTATTTGTCCAAGCACCTGAATTTTTCTCATGATAACGTTGTGGAAAATGATGTCAGGTTCCAGAACATGGTAAAATTCTGGAACATGATGTCCTGTTCTGGAATGTTGCCGTGTTCTGGATCTTAACATTCTGGAACATGACAACATCCCAGAATATGATGTCTTGTTCTGGAATGTTGCTTTGTTCTGGAATGTTGACATGTTCCAGAACATAACATTTTGGAACATGATGTCCTGCTCTGGAATCTTGCTGTGTTCTGGATGTTAACATTCTGGAACATTACAACATTCTAGAACATGATGTCATGTTTAAGAATGTTAACATTCCTGAACATGACAACATTCCGGGTCTTGTTCTGGAATGTTGCTTTGTTCTGGACTAATTTCTATCCGTCACAATCTGACACTTCTCTTATATTAAAAATGCAAGATGTAACACCAACCATTTTCAATTTGCTGGCGTATTGTGACCTCTGCTACTTACGTGTAAAGTTATTTGTAACTAGTGTTAACAGAGGCAGAAAAAGGAGGGGAGTCAGATTTTTTCGGCTCACAATTTACATCTGTCACAATCTGACTCCCCTCTTATATTAAAAATGCAAGATGTAACAACAACAAACTTCAGTCTGCTGGCATATTGTGACCTCTGCTACTTATGTATTAAGTTATTTCTAACTAGTATTAATATAGAGGAAAATAGGAGGGGGGTCATATTTTTTTGGGTCACAATTTATATCTGTCACAATCTGACTCCCCTCTTATATTAAAAATGCAAGATGTAACACGAACAACTTTCAATTTGCTGGCATATTGTGATCTCTGCTACTTAACTGTAAAATTATTTGTAACTAGTGGTAACATAGAGGAAGAAAGGAGGGGAGTCAGAATTTTTTGGGTTGCAATTCACATCTGTCACAATCTGACTCCCCTCATGTCCCAGAATGTTGTCATGTTCTGGAATGTTAATATTCTTGAACATGATATCATGTTCTGGGATGTTGTAATGTTCCAGAATGTTAACATCCAGAACACGGCAACATTCCAGAACAGGACATCATGTCGCCTAATGTTATCATGTTCTGCAACATGACATCATGTTCCAGAATGTTATCATGTTCTGAAACATGACAACATCCCAGAACAAAGCAATATTCCAGAACAGGACATCATGTTCTGGGATGTTGTAATGTACCAGAATGTTAACATCAAGAACACTAACATTCCAGAACAGGATATCATGTTGTAGAGTGTTATCATGTTCTGGTACATGACATCATGTTCCAGAATGTTATCATGTTCTCGAACAATAAAACATTCCAGAACAGAGCAACATTCCATTACAAAACATGTTCTGAGATGTTCTTGTAATGTTCCAGAATGTTAACATCCAGAACACGGCAACATTCCAGAACAAGACCCGGGATATTGTCATGTTCAGGAATGTTAACATTCTTGAACATGACATCATGTTCTAGAATGTTGTAATATTCCAGAATGTTAACATCCAGAACACGGCAATATTCCAGATCAGGACATCATGTTCCAGAATGTTATCATGTTCTGGAAGATGACATCATGTTCTAGAATTTTATCATGTTCTAGAACATGACAACTTTCCAGAACAAAGCAACATTCCAGAACAAGACATCATGTTCTGGGATGTTGTAATGTTCCAGAATGTTAACATTCAGGACACGGCAACATTCCAGGTCAGGATGTCATGTTGCAGAATGTTGCTGTCATGTTCCGGAATGATAACATTCTTGAACATGACAAGACAATAATAATATATTACTTAGGATACAGTATTTGTTTTATTTTAATTTTCAAGAGCATCTGGCCCTCGTAGTGTCTGCCGAGAAAATTTCTGGCGCTTGGACAAATGTAGCTGATCCCTGCCCGAGTGGCTATCTGAGACAAACGCAAAAGGTGGGTGGTTTACAACAATGACTTTCTTTCTTACCATCGGTGTACTTTCTAGGTCTGTGTATCTATCTGTGTGTGCAGGCGGATGATGAGCGGACAACAAGGCAGAAGGCGGACCGGCCCAGCATCTCGTTCCACGTATCTCGCACCTAATTATCGGGTTCTGGTAGAGGTGTGTAGCAGAAGTGAGTGAATGGATTGGTCGGTAGAAAAGGTGTGTTGGTGACAACTTCTGGTGTTTTGATAGCATATCAGATCTGCTACAGGGATGGCAGATCCAAACACTTTAATGTAATGAACGTAACGTAACGTAACACAACGCAACGTAACGCAACGT
Organism: Protonibea diacanthus; assembly: GCA_028641955.1. Lineage (NCBI taxonomy): Eukaryota > Metazoa > Chordata > Actinopteri > Sciaenidae > Protonibea > Protonibea diacanthus. The sequence continues at coordinate 12,549 of CM053997.1, read as the reverse complement.
AACTGCAGATTCTTACTATTTTTACCTTAATATTTCTCAATTACATTCAAGTCAAGATGATATTCCAGAGCAATTGAAGACTTTCTGTAAAGTGGATTAAAAAGGTCCATTCTTACTCAAATCGTCAGTCTTTAGCTCTTCATCCTCTGAGATTTCTTCCATGCAGAGGGATGAAACTGAAGGACACGCACACCAAAAACTGCATTCAGAGACACCAGGCTCAACATGTGCGTGTTAGCTAAGTTCATATCAGCAGAGAATCAAGAAGTGTTCAAGGACCATTACAGTGTGATTTCCACAAATATATTGAGATAGTATATGTAGTGGTATATTTCAATATATCTGGTGGATTGCTTGATTATTTTTTTTGGCAGCGTTAATGTTGCCAACAGAGTGAATACTGGGTCTCCAATGGGTTTGCATTTTACTGTGCAATGTCCTAGACTGTTTGTGTTGTGTACCTTGGCCTCTTCCCTTTTTTTGTTTTACTGTTGAGTTTGTTTGTTTCTGTATTTTTGTGTTTAAGGGTGTATTTGTATTGCTTATCTGGAAGATGTTGTTCCAGAATATTGTCATGTTCCAGGATGTTATTATGTTGTGGAACATGAAAACATTTCAGAACATTCTTCAACATGACATCATGTTCTGGGATGTTGTAATGTTCCAGAATGTTACCATCCAGAACACAGCAACATTCCAGAACAGGACATCATGTTGCAGAATGTTATCATGTTCTGGAGCATGACATCATGATCCAGAATGTTATCATGTTCTGGAACATGACATTATGATCCAGAATGTTATCATGTTCTGAAACATGACATCTTTCCAGAATAAAGCAACATTCCAAAACAAGACATCATGTTCTGGGATGTTGTAATGTTCCAGAATGTTAAGATCCAGAACACTGCAACATTCCAGAACAGGACATCATGATCCAGAATGTTATCATGTTCTGCAACATGACACCATTCCAGAACAAAGCAACATTCCAGAACAAGACCCGGGATGTTGTCATGTTCCAGAATGTTAACATTCTTGATCATGACAAGACAATAACAATATATTACTTAGGATACAGTATTTGTTTTATTTTATTTTTCAAGAGCATCTGGCCCTCGTAGTGTCTGCCGAGAAAAATTCTGCTGCTTGGACAAATGTAGCTGATGACTCTAGTATCAGCTAGTATCAGCTACCAGATAGTATATGTAGTGGTATATCTCAATATATCTGGTGGATTGCTCGCTTTTTTTTTTTAGCGTTACTGTTGCCAATAGAGTGAATATTGGATCTCCAATGGGTTTTGTAATGGAAAATTTATATTACATGATTGTGTGTTCTTTTATAACAATCTATACCCATGTTCAATCTCAGTAATATTCAAAAAAGTTTTTAAGTATAAAACTGTGTGCCTTATAGTCTTGTGTGGTTTTACTTTACGAAATCTTTCTCTCATTTATGCAAGTTGTTTGTAGCAGTAGTTGTTTGATGTATAAACTTGACCTTGGTTCACATGGTCCAGCAGAGCTTGTTAGTGAGGTTTGATAGTGATGAGCACATTCCATTGTAGCTACCTGCTATTGTTAGATAAGTAAATCATAATCATGACGAATACTCCTTAGAAGTGTATAAGAATCAGCGTGGGACTGCCCCACCCTGACCATTTTCTTCAGACTGTCTTATGTGTTTGTAGAACTGTTCCTCTTGCAAGAATAAAATGACAAAACCTTTAAGGACCAATTGATTGACACAAGATCTTTATTTTGTGTTAGTGAGTGCTTTCCAGAGAATTTCAGCAACAAACTTGGCGTTGTCGGCAGGATCTCAGGTTTATCGCTCAGGACCCGGAGAAGGTGACTGGCCATCTGAGTCCACCTCAGTTCATTTGAGACGGGAGGACCCTCTCCTTGGACCTAGAAGCTGTCACCTCGAGGTCCAACGAACTCAGATTAACAGAAAACATCCTAAATTCAGGATAAGCACATTTTCAATTGTTTAATGAATCTAAAGATCAATTCTGGATTGAGTCAATCTGTACTTGAATATGGAGAAGGAAGTTACTCTGGTCGCATCTTAGGACAAGTGTAGTAAGGTACTCTACACTGAAAAATCTCTGGGAGATTAACTGATAGTGTTTGTATTAAGTAGTAAGTATACTACAAAGCTCATCTCTGGGAGATTAAAATACAGTTTATAAGAATACGTCAGTTAGGTACCTAGGCAAAACTGGACATATTGGGGAGACGTTCCTATGGGGCCGTCTGGGTCCAAGGTTGTGAGAGAGTGTCCTGATTCTCCATGTTGTCAAAGCATGAAAACGAAAATATGGCGATCAATAGGTACTTACCGATCAATGGGTAAGAATGAAGAACAAAATTATGAAAAAGGATTTAGATGAGATGCATGGTCACAAAGAAAGCTGGAAAATGTGGATGAAGGAAGCAGAACATAGGGAACGACAACAGGCAGTGAAAGAAATGCCTAAATGTTCAGAAACAAAGTTAGTGAAAGAATGCTTTGCTGCTGACACATGTAAACCTTCTCCCTCTGCTCCATCTGCATATGCCGAGGCAAAAAGTGAAATGATGGCCCTCCAGCACAAGCATGATGATGCATCGACCACCACCACCTCCCCCACCCCCGTCATAAGGATCGATATCTTCAACAACCAAGGAACAGGATGAGAGCTCTGCATCTGGAGGAACCAGATCTAAAGAGGTAATTACCCACAAAAATGCAGACAGCGCTTCAGCCTCCTCTGCCTCATCATCTATGTCTGAACAAATGCTCCTCCAAAGAGGATGGACAGACCCGGACATGATGGAAGTGGGAAAACAGCTTCCCTGCCTGGAATCTGGTGGGCACTGGTTTGGTGAGGAATTGGTGTTTTTCTGCAAAAACTGAGAGTCCCATGTCACACGAGTTACGACGACTATTGAAGAAAAGACTCACCAGCGACCAGTTCCAGAGAATCGTCACCGACCTGGATGGCGAACAATCAGAGTGGAGAGCAGCTGAAGTATATGAGAGGTGGGTTGTTGGAATCAGCAAAGCTGTTGAACTTGCATTCCCACAGAAAGTCTGCATGACAACTATCCAACAATGCACAAAAAAAGAAGAAAACACACAAAAAAGAAGAAAACACTGAAGATTATTAGCACAGCCTGAATGGTGTATTTGAACAATATTGTGGCATTCCCAAACCTGACAATATGGACAGGGAAAATTACGAAAGAGTGTATGAAAGTAATCTGAAAAGCAGTGTCCAGAGTTCCTGCATTGGCTGGAAGGATCAACGTCTGAAGGAGATCCGTAGACATGCCAAACATGCCAAGGAGCGGCAAACAGAGGAAAGGGACAAGGAACTGAAAAAATGTGAGTTGACCTAGTACAATGCTTCTCTAACCATGATGCAAAGTATTGTTGACCAACATGCAGGCCACGGACCCAATCGAGGACATAGAGAACGTGGACGCGGTCTGGGAGGCAAGCAAGGCAGAAGTGGAGGAAGAGGACAAACACAAGAAAACAATGCAATGCATGATCAGGATGAATGTTTCTACTGCAAGGAAAAAGGACACTGGGCCAGAGATTGTCCCAAAAAGAAACAAGACGAAAAAGGAACATCCAAATTTGCCTCTGACTGACTACCTGACACATTCGTCTTTTCATCTGAGGAGGAAGGTAATGCACCACACACAGCTGTTTGCAAGGAAGAAATGCTTGGCCCTGATACACTGTTTTCCATGCTGTTAGGGACCGTTGATAGGTTAGAAAAAGAACAGGGTTTCAAAACCACACCCACTTAGCCTATTGTCATCTGAATCACCTATAAAAAATGCCTAGTATTGTTTGCATGGTAAAAGGTACCCCAACAACATTTCTGGTTGATTCTGGTGCCATAAATTCTGTAATCAGATCCTCTCAGCTCAATTCCACTGACATAAAACTCAGTGGCAGGTATACCTGGTCAGTAGGAAATTCATTTAAAGAGAAATACTCTACTTGTAAGTGGCAAACGGATGAGGGATTAATGACGAGTAAACATTCTTTTTTGATTTCTGATGTTTGTCCAATTAATTTGTTAGGCTGTGATTTAATGTGCATATTTAACATTGTCCTCACCTCAACACCTGATGGATTGAGGGTTTCTAGATATGCAGATAACACATCAGCCTTCGTACATTTCAGTTTGACCACACCCTTGTATGTGTATCAGTGGTGGTTAGACCTCACTGTGTCTGTCTCCATGTTGCAATCTGCTGCTGATGTGATAAACCCCTTCTCTGATAAAATGACACCTGAACATTTGCATTGCACTGCGCATGTCTCAGACGGACCAGACACTGACTATGCAGAAAACAGGCAGGACACACTTCTGCAGACCCTTCCACCCCAGCACTACAAAACTCTGTACACTAACAGACACAGGAACAATTGGCACAGGCTGTCACTGTGATCAACAGTTAAAACTGGACACACAATGAAAATAACATTACTCTGTACATCTGTCATATTACCCTGCAAATCTGTGCAACAACCTGTAAACCTGTGCAGTACCTGTGCATTATAATTTATTCATTTATCCACTGTTTTAGTCTGCTGTACATAGATTTAGTCCGCTGTACATAGATATGTACAGTTGTGTTCAAAAACATGAAAAAAAAAGTATCAATATTTTAATTACTTTACAGAAAACAAAGGAAAAAATGACTGAATAATGTCTGCATTTTTCATTATAAACTCAAATATTTACTCAATAAACTGAAATAACGTTACGATTTAGCATTCCTGTGAATCACTAAACTAATATTTAGTTGTATAACCACTGTTTTTGAGAACTGCTTCACATCTGTGCTGCATGGAGTCAACCAACTTCTGGCACCTGTAGACAGGTATTCCAGCCCAGGATGATTTGACAACCTTCCACAATTCTTCTGCATTTCTTGGTTTTGCCTCAGAAACAGCATTTTTTGATGTCACCCCACAAGTTTTCTATCGGATTAAGGTCTGGGTATTGGGCTGGAATGAATGAAAAATGCAGACACTGCTATTTTTTTGAACAGCCGAATATCATTTTTTCCTTATCATTTCTTCCTTTTGATGTAAAATATAATGTGCAGTGTTCCCAATGAATGGGAATAAAAAATATATAAGAATTTTGAGGATTTTTGCTTTACTCACACTTTAAAAAATGTTCAATATATTATTTTGAACACAACTGTGTATATACTGTCTACCTTATGTACAGAACACACTTGCACCATCATCAGTCCTTTACCCAGTTTACAAATGTCTACAGATAGATACACATGGGGTGTGTTGGAGGCTGTGAAGCCTGTCACAGGTCCACAGGATGAGGCTGTCTCACATTCAGCGTTAGCCAACTTTAGCCCATGTATTACATTATAAACAGCTGGTGTTTCACCTGGAAACCCCACAAACTGGGAACAACAATCCTATTGTTACACATGTAACCTCACGCAAGCTGTGGCTCAGAGGTAGAGCGAGTCGCCAACTAATCAGATGATTGGCAGTTTGATGTTCCTTGGCAACATACTGAACCCCAAACTGCTCCCAAAGGCAATGTGGTGAATGTGTATGAATGGTTAGCTCCTAGAATTGATTAGCAGTTGGCACCTTGCATGGCAGCTAATGCCATCAGTGTATACTGTAAATGTGTGTGAATGGATGAATGAGATATGTTGTGTAAAAGCACTTTGAGTGGTCAGAAGACTAGAAAGGCGCTATATAAGTACTGTCACACCGTGGTGAGGTTTTGTCTTGTCCTGGGTTTTTGTCTTGTTTTATTTTGAAAAAAAAAAAAAACTACTTCCTGTTTTATTTTGTAAATTAACTCTCCTCTCATTTCAGGTCACTTGGCTTTCCTCATGTGTCAGTGGTCTGAGGGTGCGGTCCAATAGTCAAAAAAAATGAGGTCCTAAGTCCTTTCCTAACCACTTTTCCTTGACCTCGATGGAAAACATCACAAGGTCAAGGAAAGATTTAGGAGAGAGAGTTAGCTGTGTGCTCTGAGCATGTAGTTTAATGCAAGAAATATAAACGTGAAAAATATGACTTCATTATCAACGCCAGAATTCTGATAACAAATGAATATTGTCCAGAAGTCAAATGATGAGTTTGTTACGCTGGTATGGTTGCTCACCCTCCTGTCCACTCATGTATAAACATATTAACAAGTTATGGCAAAGATATATGATTAATCAGCAACGGTAGAAAGAGACAGACTGGTCCCCCGGCAATCTAGTCCTATGGCAGCATAACTAAGGGATGACCTGAGCCAGCCCTAACTATAAGCGCTTTCAAAAAGGAAAGTCTTAAGTCTACTCTTGAAAGTGTTGACTGTGTCTGCCTCCTGAACCCAGAATGGTAGTTTGTTCCACAGAAGAGGAGCTTGATAGCTGAAAGCTCTGGCTCCCAGTCTACTTTTGGAAACTATAGGAACCACAAGAGACCCAGCATTCTGAGAGCGCAGTGGTCTAGAGGGGTAGTAAGGTACTATGAGTTCTTTTAGATACGACGGTGCCTGGCCATGAAGAGCTTTGTATGTAAGGAGAATCATTTTAAATTCTATTCTAGACTAGACTAGAACAGGTAGCCAGTGCAAGGAAGCCAAAATGGGAGAGATGTGATCTCTGATCTTGGTTCCTGTCAGAACACGTGCAGCAGCATTCTGAATTAGCTGCAAAGACCTAAGAGACTTATTTGAGCAGCCTGATAACAAAGAGTTACAATAGTCCAGCCTAGAAGTAACAAATGCATGGACTAGTTTTTCTGCATCTGCTTGAGACACGATGCGTCTGATTTTGGCAATGCAACATAAGTGGAAGAATGCAGTCCTCGACATTAAGAGACATTAAACATTAAAGGACAAATCCTAATCAAGAACAACTCCAAGATTCTTCACGGTGGAGCTGGAAGCCAGAGTGATCCCGTCTAAGGTAACCAAGTCTCCGGAAAGAGAGTTTCTGAGGTGTTTAGGTCCAATTACAAGAACTTCAGTTTTGTCTGAATTCAGCATCAGAAAATTGTAGGTCAACCTTTTATATCCTTAAGGCATGCTTGGAGTTTAGTTAACTGATTGGTTTCATCAGGCTTGATCGACAAATATAATTGGGTGTCATCAGCATAACAATGAAAATTAATGGAGTGATTCCTAATAATGTTCCCTAGAGGAAGCATATATAAACTGAATAGAAGTGGTCCTAGTACAGAACCCTGTGGAACTTTGGTGTGCATGGAGGAGTCATCATTGACGTGAACAAACTGAGATCGATCTAAGAAATATGACTTAAACCAGCTTAGGACGGTTCCTTTGATACCAACTTGATGCTCCAGTCTATGTAAAAGAATTTGATGGTCAATAGTGTCAAATGCGGCACTAAGATCTAACAGGACAAGTACAGAGATGAGTCCTTTGTCTGATGCCATTAGGTCATTTGTGACTTTGAGTAGTGCGGTCTCTGTGCTATGATGCACTCTAAATCCTGACTGAAAATCCTCAAATAAACTTTCTTATTGAGAAAGTCACACAGCTGATTGGCTACAGCTTTCTCAAGTATCTTAGAGAGAAATGGAAGGTTTGATATCGGTCTGTAATTGGCTAAAACCTCTGGATCTAGAGTGGGCTTTTTAAGAAGAGGTTTAATTACGGCTACTTTAAAGGACTGTGGTACTATATCTATACTATACTATATACTGTACTATATCCTGATAATAAAGACAGATTAATCATATCCAATAAAGAAGGGCTGACTAGAGGTAAGACATCCTTGACCAGCCTGGTTGGGATGGGGTCTAAGAGACAGGTTGACGGCTTAGATGAAGAAATTATTATTAAGTTATTTGATGAAGGTCAATGGGAGAAAAATAGTCTAAATATATATCAGGTTTTGCAGCTGTTTCCAAAATTGCTGTATCAGAATGCAGATCAGTGCCTGTCGAAGGCAAGGAGTGATGAATTTTGTCTCTAATAGTTATAATTTTATCATTAAAGAAGCTCATGAAGTCATTACTAGTTAGACCTAAAGGAATAGATGGGTCAATAGAGCTGTGGTTCTCTGTTAGCCTGGCTACAGTGCTGAAGAGAAACCTGGGGTTGTTCTTATTTTCCTCTATTAATGAAGAGTAATAGGCAGTTCTGGCATTACGGAGAGCCTTCCTGTAAGTTTTAAGATTATCCTGCCAGACAAAATGAGATTCTTCCAGTTTAGTGGTCCGCCATTTACGTTCAGAATTACGTGCCACTTGATTTAATTTGCGAGTCTGCTGGCGCCCCACTGGTGCTAACCTCCTCTGTTTAATTATCTTCTTTTTCAGAGGTGCAATAGAGTCGAGAGTTGTCTGCAATGAGCCTGTAGTACTGTCAACAATATGATTTATTTGTGAGGGGCTAAAGGAAGCAGACAAGTCTTCTGCTACATTGAGACATGGCATTGAATTCAACACTGAAGGAATCACTTCCTTAAATTTGGCTACAGCACTATCAGATAAACATCTGCTATAGGAGTTTCTGCAAAAAGGCTTATAGTTTAGTAATACGAACTCGAAGGTTATTAAAAAATGGTCAGATAGAAGAGGATTCTGTGGAAAGATTAGATGATCAATTTCAATGCCATATGAAAGAACAAGATCAAGAGTGTGGTTCAGACAATGAGTTGGTTTATTTACACTCTGACAGAAGCCAATTGAATCTAATAAAGAGATAAACGCAGTACTAAGACTATCATTGTGGCTGTCCACATGAATATTAAAATCACCTACAATAATTACTTTATCTGTTTTAAGGATCAAGCCTGATGCAAATTCGGATAAAAATTCAGAGCAAGGGCCAGGAGCTCGATATACTGTAACAAATAGAATTGGCTGTAATGTTTTCCAAGTTGGGTGAGTGAGGCTAAGGACAAGACTTTCAAATGAATTATAATTTAGTTTAGGTTTAGGATTTATTAAAAGACTTGAGTCAAATATGGCTCCAACTCCACCACCTCAACCGGTACTACGAGGAATATGAGTATTACAATGACTGGGAGGAGTGGATTCATTTAAGCTAACATATTCATCCTCCTGCAGCCATGTTTCAGTGAGAGAAAATAAATCAATATCATAATCAGATATTAATTCATTGACTAAAACAGCTTTAGAGGAAAAGGACCTGATATTCAAGATTCCACATTTGATTCTCTTATTTTTGTTCTATTATTGGACTGTTGGAGATGTTGATTTAATTTTTATTAAGTTTTTTATGATGAACTCCTCTTCTATTTGTTTTATCTTTAAATAATGTAGGTGGGCAGGGGACAGACACAGTCTCTATACTAAAGGATTGGGTGGGCAGCTGCTCTAATGAAGGCGCAGAGAAGCGTGTAAGACTGCAGCTCTGCTTCCTGGTCTCAACTCTGGGTTGTCACGGTTTGGGTCGACTAATAAACTTGGCCATATTTCTAGATATGAGAGCTGCTCCATCCAAAGTGGGATGGATGTCGTCTCTCCTAATCAGACCAGGTTTTCCCCAGAAAGGTGTCCAATTATCTATGAAGCCCACATCGTTTGCTGGACACCACCTCGACAGCCAGCGGTGAAATGACGACATGTGGCTATACATGTCATCACGTATGTTCATATTCACACACTCTCTGCTGCAGGCTGCATCGCACTGTTTAAATATATTAATGTTTTCATATGGTTGTGAATGACTGAACGGTGTGCCGATTTTTTGTCGCTGCTGTAAGGAATTGTGGGGCGGCATTACCTCTTTTCCTTTCGTAAAGGATGGTCTGGTGTATCCTATCCTGAAGGAGATAATAAAGGAAGCATTGAAGCTCCTTTCCTTGACAGTTTGAGAATTCAAACAGCTTTTATCATGGCGAAATTTCATTTCACTCAGTTAGGAAGGTTCCTAAGCAAAATTGACTATTCGACCACACCCAGACTATTCGACCGGATCTAATTGCATTAATCCAGGAGAGTATGGAGTGTTCTCTGGATATAAAATACATTTCTCTAAATCAACACTATTAATTTAAATAAAAATGATTGATGCCAATCTCAATGATCTGTTGCATTAATATCAAAATGGATACACTGCTAAAGTTCCTGTACCTTTGTCAATCAATCACACTCCCTAAATGTTTGTTTGATAAAATTAACAACATTCTTGCCAAATTAATTTGGAACAATAAAGAAAGCTTGGTTGCAATTTAAGTCACTTGAGGTGGCCATTGACTCTTAACTCTGTGGTGGTGTTATTGATCTACTTGTTTACACTCTGTTATGTCAAGCTGTAATCTAATGTAAGAGGACTGAAAAACTTTTAAACCTCCAAATTATTGACAGCAGTTTGTGTATTTAGAGCTTCTCCAGGAACCAGCTGTCTGTCTATGAAGAGTGACTGGTCCAAAGATTATCCTCCAGTCTTCAGTGATCAAACACAAAGTAAGAGACTGTATTTACTGTAAGCTGACTGGATCAAGATGATACATAGAGGATGAAGACAAAGTTAAGTTATGTCTAATTGGACAGACAGACTGGCTGTTCATGACAGCAGGAGAGTTGAAATCAAATCATCTTCATCACAGACTGAAAGCTGAATTCAAACAGAAAAGTAACAACACTTTTACTCTTCTCTGAACATCTGAGCTTTGAGCCAGTGTCATCCAAATCTTGATATATGTCACCAACAATCAACAAATCATTTGAGTGATAAAGAAATGTCTTCACAGACAGAGGAAGAGGAGTCATGTTCCTGTGGAGGAGCAGCTGTTCTGTTGTCCTGTGTCAGGACGTCCTGAAGGATCTGATCTCTACCAGCTGTGGACACTGGTTCTGCAGACTCTGCATCACCTCATACTGGTACCAGTTTTCTTCAACAGGAGACTCTTCCTGTCCCCAGTGTGGAGAAAGATCCAAAACAAGATATGGACTGCAGACAGCCAGTCAGATCAGCACCGTACAAAGTAAGACTGTTCATCTTTAAAATGTAGCCTGTTGCATTTCATGGCATTATGTTTATTTAGAGACTTACAATAAGTGAATTCAGCCATGTGGAAACAATCCAAAAACTGCAGCAATCATGCAGGTACAGGTGCAGGTTAGTTCCTATTTAAACATTCAGATGTCAGCTTTTTACTCTTACTTTAGTCAGTTAGAGCTTTGTTCTTATGCCGCTGATGTAAACTCAACATTTCCTGCTGCTTTTTCACATTAAAGTTTTCCACCTGCAAAGCAGTGGGAGGCTTTTATTGTGAAGCACCTACAGGAAATGTGTATTTGTCACAGAGATTCACAGAACTTTGTTAGCACAAAGAAATAAAAACATGTCTACACAAGAAGACATGAACATATTGTGTATCATTTGATGGGTGGATCAGTTTTAAATATTACAGGGAGGAAGGAGTAGCCACAGTGAGCTGTTCAGATTCTGAGGCTCAGCCTGTTGTCTCTGCTGTCAAACACCAACACAAAACTGGACTGTTCAACCAAAACTGGACTTTCTAACATTTACTTCACTATATATTCTTATAGTGATCATTTTTTAATGGTAGTGGTGAAATAATCAGAAGGAGGAGTACTTCAGGAGGAGAGTCATTGATGGCTGTCCAGCAGAATCATCTCACACATTAAGACCTCCATGAGCCTCCACGTCATGCGTCTGATCCCAGTCTTCTGCTGGATCACTGCTACAGTTCTGGACCACATGTTGACCACAGACCAGAGAGGAGAGCTGCCCAAGACCCTGACTAACATGTACTCACACTTCCTGCTGGTTCAGACAAAGAGGAATGGTAAACGGTAAATGGACTGTACACACACATTCACACACATTCATACACTGATGGCATTGGCTACCATGCAAGGTGCCAACTGCTCATCAGTTCGAGGAACTAACCATTCACACACATTCACACACAGATGGCGCAGCCTTCGGGAGCAATTTCGGGTTCAGTATCTTGCCCAAGGACACTTCAACATGCAGACTGGAGGGGATCGAACCGGGGATCGAACCACCAATCTTCTGATTAGTGGACGACCCGCTCTACCTCCGAGCCACAGCCGAGGAAGAAGAAGATGTATGATGAAGGACATGAGACACAGGAGCGGACGAAGGCTGGCAGGGAACTTCTTCTGAAGCTGGGGAGGCAGGCGTTTGAACAGCTGGAGAAAGGAAACATGTTCTACCGAGAAGACCTGGAGCAATGTGGTCTGGATGTCAAAGAGGCCTCGTTGGACTCAGGAGTTTGTACAAAGATCTTCAAAAGAGAAAGTGTGATCTTCCAGAAAACAGTCTACTGCTTTGTTCATCTGAGTGTTCAGGACTTTCTGGCTGCAGTCTACCTGTTCTGAATTACTCAACCCTGGATGTCTTCCTGATGAAAGGAATGATGAAAGCCATGCAGAATATATATAGCTCATTTTTTATTGCTTATGAATTCAGCTATATAGCTATATATATATATTTCATATTATATAATGTGTGTGTGTGTTTTTATATATATATATATATATATATATATATGTATATGTGTATAT
>CM053996.1:21793806-21881350 GCA_028641955.1 Protonibea diacanthus | reverse complement strand
ATGACTCAGCAAGGAACCCAAATTGAGACTGTCAAAAGAAAAAGTTTATTTATGATAAGGGAGGTGTTGACACATCTCGGCTATCCTCTTAAAGTCATGTGTTTTGATTTTCTTTATTTTATGATTCATGTTCTGTTTTATTGTGAAACTTACCTCTCCTCTCATTTCAGAACACCTCACTTCATGCTCCTGTGTTTTTTCCCTCCAGTGTTGATTGTCTGCCCCGCCCTCATTAGATTCACCTGTGTCTTGTTACCACTCCCCTCTCTTGTGTATTTAGTCTGTGTCTCTCCTCCCCTCTGTGCCAGTTCGTTTGTACCTCAGTGCCTATGTTCCAGCCTTTGTTATTCTAACAATCAGATTTTCTTGTTTTGTTTTTTTAATTTTGCCTGTTTGCTGACCCCTGCCTTTGCCTAGCCCATTTGGATTTGTTTGCCTTATCTGACTGATTACTGTGTACTGAACCCTTCTTCTGGCAAGTAAACCAAGTCTTGTTTGAACTCTGAACTGTTTTCGAGTCGCGCCTTTGAGTCCTACCTTTTGTGGAGTACCAGTCTTAACAGGTGTGGGGAAGGAGAGGTGCTGGTCCAAGGGGGGTTTGGCCTGGAGAGTGGGTGCTTGATCCCTGGTTTTCCTCTATAAGTAACAGTAGTGTTGGTGGGATTGGATTCTGATCTCACTTCACCTCCAGTACCCTAATTCAAGAAGACAGCAAACAGTATACTACACTAAAGTCTTCAGATAAACTATATCATCTTATTTGTTGTCTTGTTTTTTGACCTCAAGATGGAGGTGAGCATCCCATCGGTCTGCGTCTTCAGGACACACCTGCTCCATCTCCACAGACAGGAATGTCAACACCACAGACCAGCTCCTCATTACTGCCCAAGATGGAAGGTGTGGCTCTCCACCAGTGAAAACAGACTGAGGGAGGAAGTCAACATTCTTGAGCATCAATCAGGTTTTTTTTATGGCAGCAGTGTACAGGAGACTCTCAGCCTGCAGGAACATGACGATTCACCCAACCATCAACATTGAGTCAAAGTCAGGGGAAGTTGCTGTCTTCACAGATCTGGATCACAGGTGAGCTATTTTCCCTCAAGCTGCAGTCAGTGATCTTATTTTGAAAGGTTCCAGTGGTAGACCTTAAATATTTGTCCTCTGAACTGGAGTTTATTTCTATCCATTTTATGTTGACATCAGTTTTCTCAGCTGTGGTGGATTTCTCTATGAATGTACAACCTCAAAAGGACTAATATTTTTTTACATAAAACGTGGTGAATATTCTGTGATGTCTGTTGCTCATTTGAATTAATAAAGTCAGTGTTACAGCTTGACAAAATTATTCATCATCTGAAGTCATTCCACTTTTCATTCCATTTCAGTACAACAAAATATTTATTTACATAAATTGTGTCCAGATACCAGATTTCTGCTGAGCCATCAAATTATTTTTATTCATGAACTCCAGATTTTAAGACAGATGCATCAATAATCTGTAATTAATCATTTATAATGAATAATCTTATTCTAATCTAACTGATAATCTGTAAACAGTCATTTGTAATCTGTAATTTGAATTCAATAATTCGTAATTACTCATTTAAAAGCACTAATCTTTCATCTGTAATCAGTAATCAATTACCTTTAATTGATAATCTGTGTATCTGTATTCTGAATTATAATCACTGATCTGAAACCTTATCACGTGTAAGCAAACAGTGTTACAAGGCACGGAAACAGAACTCAACTGCAGGACTTGGCAGGCAGATACAGGAGGTAACCAGTCTTGAATCACAGGCAAAGGTTCAGTACACGGGAGTTCAGTCGGGTAAGGCAGGCAAACAATCCAAAGGGGTAAGGCAAAAGCTGGGTCCAGAAACAGGCAAGGGTCGAAACCGAATAGCACACTAGAGAAACACTGGAAAGTAGGACGCATGGTTCACTAATAATCTGGTACTGGGAAAGGGGAAAAAAGGGTTTAAATATACAGGTGATTAGAGGTGTGACAAACACAAGGCGGGAAACTGGGAGGAGTAGGCAGACAAGGGACTGACTGTGACAAACACATGCAAGAGACAAAGGAGGTAACATGTCTCATAATGTGTGAGTTTATTGATGACTCAGACTACACATAGAATAGATATTTATCATTGACTCAATCATGGATGTTTGGCAGTAATTACAACACACACAGTGGGAATATCTTATGTAGTGACCGCATGCTCAATTTTATTTCTGAATTTTAACATTTCTTCTGTTTATGTCTGTACTTGTCTGTTTATGTATGTTTATATCTGTATGTATATGTATCCCTTTTTAACATAGTAGCATGATGGACCTGAGAGGAGTCACAGCAGAGAACGACAGGAGACGGCGTAAAAGAGGACCAGAGGTCTCATACGCCAGGAGAGCCAGTGAATGTTGCTCTGCCTGTAACAGTGAAAATAATAATGGTTAAACTAAAGTCATCAGTGTGTACATCATCTGTGCCAAAACAACCCACAGTGGCAACAGCAAATGATAGCCTGTATATGTCTTTTTATGTGTTTTCTCCTTTTTTCTTTATTCTCTGTCTACACTGAGCCACCCAGTAAATCAAAACAACATCAACATTAATCTGACTGTGGAGGGGGCATGGTGCATCAGCTGCAGGTGAAAGGTGTGGAGTCGGCTCAGGAAAGCAGCGCCAGGGGAGGTGATTGGCACACCTGCATCCCGTTGTCTAATCACTCTCCCCTTTTAACACAGTAGCATGGTGGACCTGGGAGGGAGGAGAGGCTGGGGGAATTAGGATGACATGAAGAGACAGCAGCAAAGCATGGCAGACAAAGAGACCAACAGCACGTCTGTGTCCTGCAAGCATCACACGAATATTGTAAATCAGAAAAATAAATAAGTGGCTGCTTATAAACAGGAATTACATAATATGTTTTGATTCTACAAGACTCCAACCATCATCTGAACTGTGCCCTGAACCCTCCAAACCCACCTTGAACTTATTTATCTACAGTGTTGCCCACAAAGTTGGAACAATTTTGTTTTCAGACACATTCGTCTTTTTATTACTATTTATACACATCAGGTGAATGTGGGTTTAATTTTCGCTGTGATATATTTGGAAGACATTGATCCATAATGTTTAAAGAATAAATCACATTGTCACAATCATTTTATGAGAAGAATTAAACATATTTTATTCCAGCTTTATGGGAAACAGTGTACATATCAGGTGTCTGACATCAACAAATCAAAGGAATAGTAATTTTACTTGGTCTGACCTGTTATTTATTACCTATTATTTTACACTGAAGCTATAAACAACCCATTCATGCTTTTATTGATTTTTTGATTAGATCACTTCAGCAGACACATGTGCAACTAACACAAACGTGCGCGCGCACTAAACGGGGAGGCGGGTCTTTGATCTGAAAGAGGCTCCATTTACCGGAGCTTTAATCGGTTTGTACCGGAGACAGACAGACAGACAGACAGGCACACAGACAGACAGGCAAGCAGACAGATTCTGTGACCGGAACGCGGCTTTGCTGCACGCAGACCGCCGCCTCGGTGACACGCGCATCTGTCTGTTGGCATTTCAACGTCACTGTTGCTCGTCGTGCTCCCGCTGTGTTTATAGTTTCACTTGGGGTGGGAGGATGATCTGCGGACCTCAGTGAAGACCTCCGAGTTGCAGCTGGAAGAGCAAGCCGACGTTCAAGACGTGACCGGACCAGAGGGGGTGGACAGCCCCAATGGTCTGAGGAGCCGTTTACCGGACAAAAGCTGGAGAAGCTCCGCAGGTTGGTAGGTGACACATACCGGCATTTAACCCGTTAATTAACCCGTTATGACCCGCGATATTCCGCTGAGCTGCAGACGCTGAATCCGCAGCAGACCTGGGACTCGCAGCTAGACTACAAAAGTAATCTGAGTATTTCAACATGTTCTGAATTCATTTCTATCATTCACCATGTTTTTATGTTCTGTTTATTGATTAATTATTCATCACTGGATCAAACATCAGTATTTGTATTATCACCACGAACCCGGAGACTGGAGTCTGCAGCTGGATTCAAACCAGACACTGAACCGCTTGGCCACAGGAACCCTGACAGTTTAAATGTTTGACGTCATAATAACAATGTGGTGGTTTGGTTCTGAAAGGTTACTCACATCTATATTATTATTATTATTAATATTAATATTATTGTTGTTACAATAATTAATTATGCTATTGTTATTAATTGTTCATTTCATTTATATAGCCCAAAGTCACAAAACACATTTTGCCTCAGAGGGCTTTACAATCTGTACAGGGAGTGACACCCTCTGTCCTTAGACCCTCGGTTCGAGTGAGGAAAAACTTGCCCACAAAAAACCCTTTAACAGGGAAAAAAGGTGGAAGAAACCTCAGGAAGAGCCACAGAGGAGGGATCCCTCTCCCAGGACGGACAGACGTGCAATGGATGTCACGTGTACAGAACAAATCAACACAAACATATTGTACAATTACAATGAATGATAAAATGACAATGAATTACAATGAATTATAGAATGATTACAGTAGCAGTGGAACCTGTGATAGTGATAGAGAGACAGATGCACAGCAGCAGCAAATTATTAACTGACTATAAACTGTAATGGAGATATGGTAGCAATAATGACAGTAATAATATATGTAGTGGACGTCGTGCAGGACCACGGCAGCCACAATCCATGAGAACCCAGTGACAGACGTGACATCATGTGATGATGTACTGACATTAATTAGGTATTATAATGCACCGATTTTCGTTTTATATTTTAGGTTTTATACTTTTAATTCAGTATTGATGATGAAGAACAAAGAACACATATTGGTGAAGCACTGGTGTAGTATTGATACTGTGCTGATATAGTATTGTTAATCGCTGTCACCAAGTGCTTGCTCATGGTGGAATTGTTGTAGATAATATTATTACAGTTTTATGTGGTCTAGACCTGCTCTGCATGGAAAATGTCACGAGATAACTGAAGTTATGATATGGTGCTATATAAATAAAATTGAATTGAAAAGTTAACAATAATAACACAAATGTAGATAAATAATCTAATCTAATCTGAGTTATTACAGTATATACTGTCTGATGATTTCACTTCAGCTCCCTTTGTAAAAACTAATTGAATTTTAATTCTATCTGATCTGTTTTCATCTTTTCATCTTTAACATTGATGTTCTGTGCCAATCTCTGCAATGCATGATGGGTATTTGATCTGAAGCTAACAGGGGAAAAAAAGCAAGAATCTGATCAATCACATTGGTGGCCTGATTACTGTCTGTCAGGTGGTGATGTCATCATGATGCTGCCAGTCTCGAGGTTTAAAGGTCAGCCCGTTGGCATGGTGACCACCACAACACCCTGGTTGTCCATCAGCACTGACCCCGTGCCCCACTGGCTGTGGTTGACCAGCTGGTCGGCAGCAATGTACCAGGCCACACCCCCTCCTGTCTTCTACCCGCCAGCTGTGTGGATACCTGAACAGACACACCTGACACAGGTAACACATACACACCTGATAGACGTAACACACACACCTGATAGAGGTAACACACACATACCTAATAGAGGTAACACATACACACCTGACACAGGTAACACACACACCTGATACAGGTAGGTGCTGTTACTTTAGGGCTTGAGATAATGTCATACGTCTATTATGAACATTCCACCGGTAAATCTTACTCCCACCACTTATACTACAAATAACATAATGCACTCCAACAGTCGCCACACAGGTCAAGATACTGTCATTGGTCAAGACCTGTGCACCACCCTTCCCCTGCTGCTGCAGTTTATTGACACACTGATCAGCAGATGAACGCACAGCGACAGAAAATGACCAAATGAAAAGTTGATTTGAGAACAGGGATGGGCAGGTGGCATGCTAACAGGTAAACACAGGCTAACATGTAAACGCAGGTTAACACAGGGTAAGAGGTAAACGTGTGTGCCTTGTTTGTGTCCGTACTATGATGCGCTAAAAACTTTCATTTCAGTCAGTTCTGTCTCGTCTGTAGTCTCAACATGATGAAACTTTCATGAGGGCAAAATGAATAATAGTGTGTTAATTATTGGTGTTGTGTTAATTATCTCATGCAGCAATTCTTTTATACTTGCCGCATAAAGTTTAACGTCTTGTTTTCTGTAAGTTTCAACCGTGAACACTTGCTTGAAAGTTCCACAGCGACCAAAAACCTGAAACTAGAAAACATGAATACACCTGTATGTCTGCCTGTCTGTCTGTCTGTCTGTCTGGTTCTACTGGATCATTCCTGGTTCTGATAGTTCTGTGGTCATGAACACAAAATGTTCTTTTTGTTCTTGTTTCAGTGGGAATGTCCAGCTGTTGAAGTTGTTCCTCTTTTCTCTCCGTTCTACTGTTCTTCACATCTTTATTCTCCTCATCCTCTTCCTAAGGTACACATACAGACACACATACACACACACACACACACACACACACACACACTAGGTTCATGCTAACAACATATGATGATGTTGTGCTCAAATGTTTGCAGCTAGCTGACATCTGGATCACACCAGATGAAATGGGTGGGTTCCAGGGGATAGACAAACCCCTCCTCTTTACCAATCAGATCATTCAGAGGCCCAGACGACACACACCCCAGATTCGCCTGCTGCTGTCTCCTCAATTCTCAGGTGAGAGATCACCTGACCCAGATAGGTGGAGGCAAAGGCATCCCTTTGATTTAAGCAAACAGGTTTGTTTTTTGTCCAATCAGAACAAGGTTCCTCTGTTAGCGCCTCCTCTTTAATTATGAATCGTTTGTCTTTGCGTGATTTGTTGTTCACGTTTGGTCATAGGTCACAGGTGTGACATTCTGAGTTGTGGATGTTCTGGTTGTGGTCCATTCAGGACCATGTTCTGTTCCCAGAAGGTTTTGGAGTGTACCTAATGAGATAGATGAGTGTCAGCAGTTCATCTCATCAGCTGTAGACAGAGGTGGAGCTGCTGAGCTGGTTCTGTTCTGTTCGGTCCAGCGCAGAAAATTCTTGTTTACATGTAAATTTATTCTGAAAATAAAGTACTTCCTAGAGGCAACCAATCAGCTGCATTTACTCTACTGCAGCTCAGCTGGAATCAAACCAGCGACTTTTGGAGGCCAAATGTGTTCTGCAGTTGCTGCGTTCTTGTCTGCCAGGTTGCCGTGACAACAGTGCTCATTGGTGGGAGCTGATTGGTTCATTGCTCAGCGGTGGTGAATGTGTTGTTTCTGCTGAGACACACAAACATGAAACTGCTGTCAAATTTAATTTCAACATGATTGGTACATTTAAAATCATCTGGTGGAGCATGCTGGGAGGTTGTGCTGCTTCAGATTTCAGACTGTAAACATGTGTCTGTTTAATGAACCAACCTGTCAAAACATGATGACCTAACATGGATGACTGGGGCGGAGCCTTACAGAAGAGAAACAAATGCTTTTCATCTGAATATCTTACATAAGAAGAATAAATGATCAGACAGTAATAAAAAATGATTTCGTGTTCACATACATACATCTTAAATAAACCATCATGTTGTTCATAAGCATTGTGTCTGTAATGACTTCTGCAGCCTGTAGATGGTGCTAACACCACCATATATGATAAGAGTCAATGTAAATGTTTGAACATGAACATATCTTTCACCTTGTGTTAATCAAACTCAATCGTCTACCTGTGTTGGTTCCATTCTAACAGAACTGGTTCTGATCCGATTGTGAGACTCCTGGTTTCCTCACATCTTTTTCTTTCTATTACTTAAAACAGAAATTGATCAAAGTTTGAGTTGTGTGTTTAGTCTCTAATATATTTGACTCATTTGTTAACTTTGATATATTAGAGTCATGTATTTATTCTCTAATATATTTGAGTCGTGTTTACTCTGATATATTTGAGTAATTTCTTTACTCTGATATATTTCAATATTTATCAACAGTGTTCCTAATGCTGTTAATAACTGGCATATTAATTTATATCCTGAATCTTGTCCTGATACAGGGAATAAATCACTTTAGCATAGTTGCCCTCAATTACAGCAGCCAAAAAGAGTCTTTTGGGTTTGTCTGAAGGGTAGTGTGATGTTAAGCCTCAATGGTAGAGATGAAATCATCCTGGATCAGGTTCTGATTGATAAATAGTCTAGATAGATCTGCATCGTTCTTCTCTCACTGTGTTACAGAGTTAGTGTTAGTGTTACAGAGTCAAACAATTTCTGAATAGAAATCACTTCTCTATCCACTGCCAAACAGAAGACTGTTGGAAAAATAGACTTGATATCCTCTGTAATCATAGTTAAATTTCTGTTAAAGTGATTAAAATCTGTTTCTCCAGGTCGTTCTAGAGGAGATGCAACAAAGATGCAATACACCGAACCAGAAGACCTCTCCTCCTCTTCATCCCCTTCCTCCTTAGCCTCCTCCTCCTTGCTGCACCTCCTCTCTTTGTCTCAATTCCAGGTGGTTCATCGTGCTCCTCCACCAACAGGTGAGTCTGGTTTAGTCAGTGACAGTTCAGTGACAGTTAGGGTTCTATTGCTATAAGAGGTAGTACTTTTAGTTCTGCATAAATAGAGGGTTCTGTATGGTTTTCTGGTTTACATATGATCCCTTCCTTTAATATGAAAATTAATCTGCCTCCTTTACTTCAGCCCAATAACACTGAAGTGTGATCTGTGCTCATCCAATCTGAGAGAGGAGGTGGGACTGTTGTTTGTTCAATAAGTACAGATGAAATCATGCAGGAATAGTCATGAAGTCAGGTTCTGGGTTACTGAAATCTGGTCAGACTGCAGCTTTACTTCGTTTATCAGACTGACTTTTATTTTAGTTGGAAAGCAATAAAAGGGTTAAAATGTTTCAGTCATAACTGCAGAGGCTGCAGATAAACAAACACTCAGCTGGTGGTGTGCTGAATTTTAATGTGACACTGATTAAATCCATCAGGAGAAAAAGAAGAAGATGATGATAAAATAAAACATGTAAAAGTTCAAATAAGAAATTAATGTTTCAGCTGAATGAATGACAATAAATGAATATAGACAGATCAGAAAACTAATCTTGTGCTTAACCATTTTAAACCAGGAAGTACAAATCACTAAAATTATTGTCATCCAGTAGGTGGAGCTTACAGCGAACAGGCGGGTCTTACATCCCAGGGGGTGGGGCCACTCATTTTGACCAGTCAACAATGCAGAAGGGCATATTTACAACCAGTCATCAGCCTGGACATAATACAGTCTGCACCCACACAGGTACTTCAAATTCTATTCAAAAATCAGAGCAATGATCATGTCAGAGTATCTTCACTGACAGAATGGGTATGTGTGGTGACTCTGCAGTAGAAGATGTACAGTGACTCTGTAGTAGAAGACGTACAGTGACATTGCTGTAGAAAACATACAGTTACTCTACTGTAGATGACGTACAATGGCATTGTTGTAGAAGACATACAGTGACTCTTCTGAAGAAGACATACATTGACTCTGCTGTAGAGGACGTACAGTGACTCTGAAATAGAACCCTGGGCCGCTGCAGCAAGGACTGAGTCTTTGTACAAGGGGCGGATGATCTATCAACTGAGCTAACCGACAATCCATACATTGACTCTTCTGAAGACGTACAGTGACTTTTCTGTAGAAGACGTACATTGGCTCTGCTGTAGAAGATGTACAGTGACTCTGCAGTATAGAATATATACTGTGGCCACCAGCTCCACCATAAAGAATCTTGGAGTTGTTTTTGATCAGGATTTGTCCTTTAATGTCCAGATAAAACAAATTTTGAGGACTGCTTTCTTCCACTTACATCAGCAAAATCAGACGCATGGTGCCTCAAGCGGATGCAGAAAAACTAGTCCATGCATTTGTTACTTCTAGGCTGAACAGTTGTAACTCTTTGTTATCAGGTTGCTCCAATAAGTCTTTGAGGACTTTGCAGCTAATTCAGAATGCTGCTGCACGTGTTCTGACAGGATGCTCATGGTGGAACTGTTGGGTCTCTGTAAATAATATTAGAAAGAGTATGGTCTAGACCTGCTCTGCATGAAAAGTGTCATGAGATAACTTTATGATATGGCGCTATATAAATACAATTGAATTGAATATACATTGACTCTGCTGTAGAAGACATGCTGTGACTCTGCAGTAGAAGATGTACAGAGACTTACAGTTACTCTGCAGTAGAAGACATACAGTGACTCTGCAGTATAGAATACATACATTGACTCTTCTGTAGATGTGCAGTGACTGCAGTAGAAGATATGCATTGACTCTGCAGTGGATGTGCAATGGCTCTGTAGTAGAAGATATGCATTGACTCTGCAGTAGATGTGCAATGACTCTGCAGTAGAAGATGTACAGAGACTTACAGTGACTATGCAGTAGATGTACAGTGACTGCAGTCAAAGAAATACAGTGACTCTGCCATAGAAGACAAAGTGACTCTGCTGTAGATGTACAGAGACTAACAGTGACTGCACTAGAAGACATACAGTAATTCTGCAGTAGAAGGTGTACAGAGACGTACAGTGACTCTGCAGTAGAAGACATAGATTGACTCTGCTGTAGAAGAAATGCAGTTCACCTCCTGGGCACTGCCATGGTACCACTGCTTAAGCAAATCACTGAACCACTGAACTTTTTGGAGAGCCCGATTGTGTTTCATGGTGTCTAATATGACGAAGACTTAAGCCTAGAGAACTTCTGTTATGGATTGGAAATTTCTAAATTAAGTCTGTGTCTGTGTACAATGGGGAATTAATGACATTCTTCTTTTGTTTCATATACCAGCATGGTGCATTTGGACCTATCTCTCCCCAGCTCTACACTGACAGGTGGCCTGTCTTACCTTAAGTCTTTTACCATCCTCTTATCTGGGGTTGGGTCACAGTGGCAGCAAGTTTAGCAGGATGTTATATCCTCATATATCCCAAGTAGGTTCCAGGCCAGATGGGTTATGTGGTCCCCATAGGTTCTGGGTCTGCCCAGAGGTCTCATGCCAGTTGGGGTATCCCAGGGGTATCACATTCTCGAACCAACTCAGCAGTCTTCTTTTGACATGAAGGAGCAGCAGGTCTTCTCTGAGCTTTAGGGTGGCTGTGCCCAGACAACCTATGGAGGAAGCTCATTTCCGCAGCTTGTATTTGTGATCTCATTATTTGGTCACTAACCAAAGCTGATCACCAGAGGTGAGGGTTGGAACCTAGATAAACTGTAAAAAAAAAAAAAAAAGAGCCAGCTTCCAGCTCAGATCCCTCTGAACCACAACAGTCAGTACAACATTTGTATTATTGTTGCTGCGGCATCACTACTAGCACTAGTTTGTATCCAACTCCATTTACCCTTCACTGTGAACAAGATCCAGAGATACTTGAACTTCTTCTCTTGGGGCAGCAACTCATAGCAAAGGCCCCAGTACCTCATACCCCCTCCATACAGGATTGCCTGTGGGAATCAGCCTTCTTCATGTCCAGAAAACACATATAGACAGGATTATCAAATGCCCATGATTTCCACAGCACCCCTGCAAGGGTGAAGAGCTAATCGACTATTTCACAGCAAGGACTGAATCCACATTCTTTCTCCTGAATCTGAGGTTTAACAGTTGGTCAGAGACTTCTTTTTCCAACACTTTCCTGGATAGTCTGTGAGAGGCAGCGAGGCATATCCTGATAATTGGAGCACATCCTACCGTATTTCCTAGAGGCAGTCATTCTGCATGGCCTCCCTCAACTCCTCCCACACCCAGGTTTTTGGCACCACAACTACCAAAACTGCAGCTGTTGCTTTGAGCAACCCCTGGGCCAACAAAGCCTGAAAGGCCTCCTTCTTCAGCTTGACAGCCATTTTTACCACCAGTGTCCACCATCAGGTTCTCAGGTTCCCACCACAATAAGCACTGATGACTTTCTGACCACAGCTCCTACATGCTGCCTCTCTCTGTCCTTATCATGTACTAAAGTCTCTTCTCTTTCTTCAGGCGATGAAGGAAGTTCATCCATCCATCTTCTCTTCACATTTTTCTTCCAGATTCACTTTGCTGACTGACTACAGACACAGTAAGACCTGTCTGTCTGTCTGTCTGCCTACCTGTCTGTCTGTCTCTAAGCAGTTTAAATAAGGTTCTATTCTTTCTGTCTGTAAGACAAACAATGGATGAGTCAACGTAAACTTTCTTTTCTTCTGACAACAGAGAGAATGACAGACAACAAACAGGTGAGTCCTGACATCATCAGCTGATCATAAGATGGCAGAACCCTGTGACCTCTGTGACCTTTGTGACACTGTGACCCCTGTGCCCTCTGAGATATCCTGGAAGTTTATTTATGTAGCATCTTGCAAAACAGAATTTACAAAGTGCTTTGACAGACTGACACATACAGAAACAAAAATATTTAAGATTTTAGAACATGGAATAATCAGCATTAAAAAAAATCATTAGTACAAAATAATAATAGTAATAAATGAATATTTCAGACCCATCAGGACAGTTCTGTAATTCATCCATGATCTCATCAGCAGATTATCAAATGGTGATCAGTCTGTTCAACTTTGATGATGTGATTTCTTTTGCTATGTGTCTTGCAGTGTGTTGGTGTGCCTACAGGAGATGAAGACAAACAGAAAAACAAACGTCCAGTCGCATCTACTCCTGTCCCAGGGTCGCCATGGTAACTGCTGCTCAGTTTGTTTATCGTTATGGATTATTATTGAACCTGAAGGTTCTGAAAGTCCAATCCAGGAGTGGTGACCTCAGGACTTCTAATGTGGTTCTGTTCCATCTGTTGGGACTGGAACTGTCACCCAGCTTAAGGTCCAGGTTCTGGAAACCAGTGTATCAGGTTTTAGGTTCCAATACCTGAGGGTCTCTGGAAGTCTCTGAGGGTCCCTAAGGAGGTGATTGCCACCTGTGATGTCATCTGTGTGTGTTCAGGTGTGTGGTCTGGACCGGGGATGATCAGGTCTTCTTCTTCAATCCCACAATCCACTTGTCGGTCTGGGAGAGACCAGGAGACCTGATTGGTCGAGACATCAGTAGCATCATTGAGGACCCACCACACAAAAGGAAGAGGACGACACACGCCGGTCTGTCACTTCACCTGTCTGTCATTTCACCTCTGTTTCACCTCACCTGTCAGTGACTTCAAATGTCTGTCACCCCACCTGTCTGTCACCTCACCTGTCTGTCATCTCACCTGCCTGTCACTTCACCTGTCTGTCACTTCACTTGTCTGCCACTTCACCTGTCTGTCACTTCACCTGTCTGTCACTTCAAATGTCTGTCATCTCACCTGTCTGTCTCTTCTGACAGAAACAAGCTCCAGCTGCAAATCACCTGGTCACCATGATGATGACGAAGATGACAATCATGAACATGACTCCAAAAGGAACAGGTGAGTCTGAGAGAGCCAATCAGACAGCAGAACCAAGATGATGTCAGAGTTTGTTGTTTTGTTACATTGTGAAATTTGACCTGCTGATGTCGACTTGAACATTTTCTCAGGTGTTCCATAAAATAACAGACCTGTCTTGTCTGTCTGACTGTCTCTCTCTAGAATGGAAGAACCAATGTCACTTGTCCCTTGTCCAGGAGAAGTTAAGCTCCTCCCACTCAACATTCGTGTGGCTCATTTTAGGGAAATGATGCTCGAGAGAGGGGTAATACATAAAATATACTGTATAATAGCTAGATATGTGAACTTAACATTTATTTTTGAGTTAGTAGCTCTCTGTGACCCTTGTGACAGCTGATTGAGGATGCAATCCAAACACAAACAACACAGGGCAAAAATCAATGTAATCATTTAGAAAAGTTTTTTATCTCATTAAATATTCAGCTTCAGTCCAGATTAGTCAACATTTAGTCCTGCATTAACTAGGTACATACCTGTATTAACAATGTACACATCTGTATTAACAAGGTACACATGTCCATTAACAAGGTACACACCTGTATTTACGAGGTACACACCTGCATTAACAAGGCGGTCTATCAGCAGCATAAAATCCTGAATATTAATTAAAGAAAGCTGAAAGTTGAAATTTAGATATATTACTTTATTAAAGTTGATTTCCAGTGTTGTTTTATATTTTCAGGATGTGACAGTGTGAAGATGGTGGAGTAATATTTCTAGTTATGAGTCAAGTGTGATGTCATGCTGATTTCAGCACATTCTAAATGTCTAATTGACCAATCAGATTGCTTGGTCAACTAAATGTTGTAAAATAAACTTTAGACAAGACACACCTGGCCATTAAACCATTCAGGTGACAACCTCAAACCATCATTCAACATTTGTTCAACCTCATGAAGCTGACTGAGAGAATGAAGAATCTAAGATATAAAATAGTTTTCTGACTTCAAAATGTGGTCATCAGGTAAAAACACCTGTTGAGTATTTCAAACCTCAGCACATCACCTCTGTATCATGAACAGTCTGCTGATTTGACTGCTTGCACTTCCTGTTCACACTGTAACTATGGAAACAGACACTAATCAGCCAGCTGAGACAAAAACTGACTTCTGCAATAACTTTGATGTGTTTCCTGTTGCATTGCCTGTGCAAATCTGGTGAATATAAAAAAAATAATAAAAATAGAGAAAAAAATAAATAAATAAATATATATATATATGTAACAGACATGTATTGATAAAATAAATATATTCATAATTGTTTGTCTTGAGGTGTCTGCATTCTCCACCTGGGAGAAAGAGCTCCATAAGATGGTATTCGACCCTCGATACCTGCTGCTGACCTCAGATCAGAGGAAACAGGTTCAACTACATGTTTCAACACTTTGAGATTCATTCACACTGTTCTGTTGATGATCAGGTGATGTTATACTGTCATGATGTCACTCAGACATCAGTGTTATCTCTGTGTGCAGGAGTTTGATCAGTTTGTGAAGAGCAGGTTGAAGGATGAGTACAAAGAGAAGAAGAGTAAACTCCAGAAAGCCAGAGAAGAGTTCAAACAGCTGTTGGAGGAGGCGAAGATCACTAGCAGGTAACTCTCATTCATGATATCACTGTTAAATCAACATGATGTCACACATTGTGTAACACCACTCAGTGCTTGGATGCTTTTGTGTAAAGGTATGTTTGTATCAATTTATCAGTTTCACATTTACACATCTGGTAGAAATCTTAGCAACGGTAGATGTAATGATGCTGTTCAGGAGCCCCGGGGTAAAAAGTAACAGATCCAGAGGAATGCTGTCCAGCTCAGCGTCTGTCTTTCAGCCTTTTATTTCACCAAGCTCTCACCAACCACTAAAAGTAAGTCCCAGATTTACTCTTGTCCAACGGCTTCTTGCTCACGCACTCCTTATCTCTTCTTAGCTTCCTCCGTCAATGCCTTCTTCACTCTCTTCTTCTCTGCCATTATGTCCATAGAAGCTGCTAAGCCCTGTTCCTAGAAAAGCTGTTGTTATGTTTTATAACCCTTTTCTCCAAAAAATACGATCCAGTTTCACCAAAATCATTGTAATAGTTGGTGGTATGTGACTTAAAGCCATAAAGCGTTACATACTTCTCCCAACCCGGAGCCCAAAGTTACATAGTGTGAGAACAGACGTATGCATGACAGAGACACCGTTCACCTGATCACAGGTCAGAGTAGCATCAACACGATTTAACAGATGTTAGGTTATCAGAGAAGAGGACCATCATGATGACTTAATTCCATAGGTGCATTTCAGTAAAATCTGTGTCCACCTGCTCACCTGGACCAGCAGGTGTTCATCTGTCAGATCTCTGTGGTTCAAAGCAGACACTACTTTATTTTGAAATGTTGGCTGTAGGTGAATATTCATCAGATGATGTCCTCATTAATAGAAACACAATCACCTCACTGGTCTCATCATTTTTTTCTATACAGATCAACCTTTAAGGAGTTCTGTGCTTGTTATCGTGGTGACCAGCGATTCAATGCCCTCAACAGGAAGAAGGAACAGGAAGTTCTCTTTCAGCATTACATCACTTCCTTAAAAAAACGTGACAAAGAGAACAGAGCCAGACTGAGGAAAATGAGATGAGAATGCTGTTCTACAAACTGAGAACCTTTTAGAACCATCTAGAACCTTTGTAGAACTTATCCAGGACCTTCCAAAACCTTCCAAGACCCTCTGTTCCAGCACATGGAGTAGATTCTACACTGGTTCTCACAGTCAAATCCTGTTTTAGACTCTGTTGGTTCTGCCCAGAACCACAGGGACCAGATACAACCAGAGAGAGCACTATCAGAACGGACACCAGAGAATCTGTGTGGTTCTGACTTTTTTGTGGTTTTATAGATATTAAAGGACAGGAGGACCAACAGTCTGACACTGGTTTATGGATTCTGGACTGTAGTGGATTAAAAATCTGGACCTGCTGAACCAAATCTGTACTATGGATATACAGATATCACAGAGAACTGAGGCAAGTTAAACTGAACTGAACTGAAAAAAAAATCTAAGCACAAAATATGACATCTGTCTGTTTGTCTGTCTGTCTGTCTGTCTGTCTGTCAATCAAACTTTATTTGTTTGACATCTTTCATACAGGTCAGTGCTAATGATTAAGAAAAATGCACAGATATACTTAAAAAATTTAAATGAAACCATGAATATATATAAAACAGCAACAAATAAACCTACAAAGTAGTCTAGTAGTTCTTGAACGTCCTCATAAAGACATATGTTACCTCCTACGATGAATGACGCCTGGCTCTGCCACCCATACGCTCAGGACAATCCAAAACTTTTCTCATCTGTTGTTCCCCGTTGGTGGAACGTCCAACCAGTTTCTGCCAGATCAGAAGCGTCCCTCTCTACCTTCATAAACCTCCTGAAGATCTCCAGCTCTTCAGAGTGGACCTCCTCACAGCACTTATGACATAGTCGCACTGTACCTTGATTATTTTCTTTTTTTGTAAGTCACTTTGGATAAAAGTGATGACTAAATGTAATGTAATATGTCATGTAAATCAGATGAAAACTAAAACCAATGTGAAGCTCTGTGATTGGTGTGTAGTACAAACACTTCCTACTCTAATCAAATCAAACTATTTATTCACTTTGTTCTTCAATCAATGGCAAGAAACTTAAAATCAATTTTGAAATTCTGAAATAACGGGCAGAGATTTTTAACAGCTGTATTGTGGGCTCCTGGAGGATGGAAGGAAGTTCTGATCCATCTAAGCATTAATTAATAGAGCAGTGTCTTCTACCTGTGATGACAACGTAAACCACTTCAGAACATACATATGTTTGTAGTCTGTCTATGAGAGGGTCAGGGTTTCTACAATACACCAACCAAGACCTGTACAAGGTACAAATTCTACAACTACTGTTAATACTAAAACAACAGTCCATCACAGACAGACTGTGAAGTTCTGTGGCTGTTTTTGAGTGAAATGCACTGTGGGAGCTGTATTCGACTCCTCTTAGTCAGTTGTCCACAGACTATCAAAGAATGCAATTCATCATTTGTTTCATGAGGAACACAAAGCACATGAAGATGATCTGATTGGCCATCCAGGACCAGGATGACCCACTACCCTCCATCATAAAGGAAATAAATAAAATAAACCAGACCAAATAAACCAGGGGTAAAGTCAAATAGTCAAAAGAATTATCTCCAAAGTCCTTTCCTAAAGACTTTTCCTAAACACTCATCCTAAACACTCATCAAACTAAACACTCATCCTAAACACTCGTCCTTGACCTGGATGTTAAGAGTCATGAGGAATGATGTGAAGGAGAGGTCATGTGGAAAGGTGATAAGGAGTTAGGAGAAGTGAAGGGTGGTGTTCAGAGAGTCAGACTATGTCATGATGTGACAGAGGATGTTATTGACATGAACTGTGTTAAAAACAACAAAGTTGTTTGATGGACTACAAACAGCTCCATGTTAGATGTTGGTGCTCTGCCCATGTTGTTTGATGCAGGAAATATAAGATGAATGTAAACAACGTATTTGTCACAGTGAGAATGGTCGCTCACCCTCCTGTCCACTCACATACAAACATGTTAACAAGTTATGATTAATAATGAACAGTAACTTCATGATGATCTGCAGGATGCTGGACATCTGTCACAGTTACAGACGCATTGATCATCACACTGAATGTCACATTTATGTTTTACCTTCATTTCAATGTTCAGGACAACTTATTAACAACGTTTGACAATATTTACATGTTTGTCAAACACCACCAAGAACAGAACACACTTCATGATCAAAATTTTTATACCACGTCATCACATATGTTCATATTCACACACTGTTGACATGTGCTCCTTTCCTTAACATTTAGAGAATTCGAAGCTCTTATCATGGCGGCTACATTAATACTTCAGGGTTATTTCACTCAGTGAGGAACCTTCCTAAGCAAAATATTCTGATGTAATTCCACCCTCTTGTGAGCTGTGATTGGAAAGATTTTCCTGTCCCAGTGTCCTGATTGGATGTTTTTAGTGCCCTGACTTCTCATTGGATGCAATGTATTTGAGTTGAAATGATGTGCGTTCTGACATTTCACTGGCTGTTGTTTGTGATCATGATGATATGACGATGTGCTTTAAATTAAACTGCTCTTCAAGCATACCCATGGAGGTCACATTAATGACAATAATTATATGAGACATCAAAATAAAGTTAGCATTGCTAATACTGAGAAATGGCTTGAGGCACAAAAACTACTGGGTCAGGTTTAGAAAAGATTGTTTACATTCCTGACATGACTTAAATATGTTTTATAGTTGATGTATGTAGCCTCAATGTTTACATTTTGGTGTCAGGAACATGAACGTGTCGTACGGCTACAGACAGGAACCTGTAGAGGCATATTTTTGGAGTTGGATCATGAACCAAGCTGTAGTGTTTGACACGTTGGGAATCTCAACAGGCTGCTCATGCATATTTGTCTTTATACACTGATCAGCCATGACATTTAGGCCACTTGTGTGATATGGTGTAGGTCCCCTGCCAAAACAGTTCTGACCTGTTGAGGCCCAGACTCCTCTCACCTCTGAAGGTTAAATGGTAATGGTAAATGGACTGTACTTATATAGCACCTTTCTAGTCTTCTGACCACTCAAAGCACTTTTACACTACATATCTCATTCACCCATTCACACACATTCACACACTGAATGTGTGTGAATGGCTGTTGGCTGCCATGCAAGGTGCCAAGTACTTATCAGTTCAAGGAACTAACCATTCATATGCATTCATACACCGATGGCACAGCCTTCTGGAGCAATTTGGGGTTCAGTATCTTGCCCAAAGACACTTCGACATGCAGAATGGAGGAGCCGGGGATCGAACTGCTGATCATCTGGCTCTGAGATGTTAGCAGCAGATCCTAAGTCCTGTGAGTTTGCTGGGGAAAGCCAAGTCAACACTGATCTGGTTGTTGTGTTCCTCAAACATTTCTAAACCATGTTAGCTTTGTGGCAGGGCATAATATCCTGCTGAAAGAGGCCACTGCCATCAGGGACTACCATTTCATCAAGGGGTGGATATGGTCTCAACAATGCTCAGGTAAGAGGAATGCTGTGATGATGCTGTGATGATATGATGATACTGTGATGATGTGATGATGTTGTGATGATGCTGTGACAATACTGTGATGATGATCAGCCTCCAGCAGAGGGCAGCAGAGTTCAGATGTTCTGCTGTGTGTCACACTAAAGGATGCTGGGAGGAAAAAGAGGATGACGCCAGCAGAGGCTGCAGAGATGCTAATAGCACCGACACACAAACACACACTGACAGGAGCTAAGTGCTAACAGACAGACAGACAGACAGACAGACAGACAGACAGACACACACACACACACACACACACAGGCAGAGAGATGGACAGACAGCTAGAGAGACAAGTGGAGGGTTGCTGATGCTGGCTACACACACACACGCACAGTCACACACACACACATACACACACACACACAGGAGCTGCAGGGAAGCTAGCTGGTTAGCATGCTCAGTATAGAAAGCTAATCTACTGCCATACACACACAGACACACACACACAGACACACACACAGCAATGCAGTGTCTGAGGCTTCTAATTGGTCGGTGAGTGATCTTTGTCTTTGTTTCGTGTGTCTTTGTCTTTGTCTTGTATGTCTTCAGTTAGGCCTGAACTCTGTGTGTGTGTGTATGTGTGTGTGTGTGTGTGTGTGTGTGTGTGTGTGTTGCCTGTTGATAGTGTTGCCATGGAAACAGTCATGTATTGCTGCTGCAGTGTGTCGGTGCAGCATCAATTCACCTGTCATGCATCAAACACGTGATCATGTGATCAGTTTCAGGTAATGTGTTCACCCACTGCTGCAGAGTGCAAGTACCACGATTATGTTTGCTGCTGTTGTTCTGGTGTCTGATATTATGTTGTATGGACTGTGTTTTTACAGTCAACCCACCATCTAACATCAAACTGTGTGTGTATCATGAAATCACTGAAAGAAGCTGAAGCTGAAGCTGAAGAAACTGATCAAATGTAAAACAGAGAAATTTAATTAAACATTTTTAATTTGATGAAAAAAGTTGTTTAGTGTGAACAAAGACTGTAAAAGTTGTGAACAGCAGAAAGCAAACAGCTGGTGGAACATCTCACAGTGAATGAGGTTAACTGTCAACAGGTGAGTCACATGATTGGGCATGAAAAGAGGCTGAGTGTTTGTGAAGTAAAGATGTGGAGGGTTTCACCACTCTGTGAAAGACTGCTCTGGAAAATAGAGCAACAATTTAAGAATAATGTTTGTCAATGTAAAATGACAAAGAATCTGTGGATTTCAACTTTTTTAAAATTCAAAATGTTCAATAAAATTTATATTTCATATTTGATCAGTTTCTTTGTGGTATTTTTAATTAAATCTGGAGTTTCACTGTTTTCACATTATCATAGTTTGTTTCTGTTTCACACAGCAGGACAGCTTCTTAAAAACACAGTACTCTTCACTATAGACACTGCAGTGAAGAGTCCCTGGTATTTATCTCTGTGTCATGTGACTCATGGAGTCAACCCTCCATCCTGTGGGTCGTTATGGTCACCTGGGGGTCATTGTAATAAATAGCCACTTAATCTAAACTATGCACAAAAAGTAAGAAGATTTGTGTTTGGTAGATTATTTCCTTGCCATAACAATGCTTCTTGGCAATAAGTCTGACTGACTGTTTACATGTTACACACATGTGACAGTTTACATGTTAGTAGTGTTTATATGTGTGTGTGTTGACAGGTCCAGATGTAGTCAAACTGTAGGTTGACAGACAGCTCATTTGGGGGCAGAGCCTGCAGGTGGTGATGATGTCAAAGCGAGGAGCAGGGGGGCGGGGGAAGGGGGAGCGACCTGATGCCATGGCAACTCTTCAAGCAGCCAATGAAGAGCTGAGAGCAAAACTGACGGACATCCAGATAGAACTACAACAGGAAAAGAATAAGGTAAGAACTACAAAACCCAGAGTACTACACTTCTACCACCAGTTTTTAGTACTCTCAGTGCTGATGTAAAAACTATTGTCACGCAGTGTCTCAGTTCACATCCTTCTGTTAATACTCTTCTATGTAGTACTCTGTGTACTTCCTGGTATAGTGCTCTAATTTCAGCAGATAGCGTTGTCTCAATTCAAGTGCAGCCATTGTGAACGCTTCTTCTTCTTCTTCTTCTTCTTCTTCTTCTTCTTCTTCTTCTCTGAATTATAACCTTGTATTGCATTAGTTCCAACATCCAACCTCGAATAAAACATAAATCATATGTCCATCTTACATTTGTATATTAAGGTATTCACCTCAACCTCAGCAGCTCATATGACTTTCTGTCCTCAGGTCAGCCGTCTGGAGAGAGAGAAGAGTCAGGAACTAAAAGCGGAGCATCACCGTGCAACAGTCGCTGTGACGGAGCTGAAGACCAAACTCCACGAGGAGAAGCAGAAGGAACTGGCTGTTACCAGGGAGACGTTACTACGACAGCACGAGATGGAGTTAATGAGAGTCATCAAGATCAAAGATGGAGAAATTCAGCGCCTGAACGGACTGGTGCTGACACTGAGGGACGGATCCACAGACAAGGTGATCCACATCTGTTTGTCTGCCTGCTTCATAAACACCTCATCCGGCCTTAAGTCCATCACTCTAGGTCCAACCTGATCCAGGTCCAGATTGTGCGGGTGATCCTGGTGGTCCAAAACTTGGTATCAACACCATCCGGGCAGCTCAGCTAATAAACTGAGCTAACATTAGCTAACAGCAGCTACAGTTGTCAGCAGTTTGCTTCACATCAGGAAACTCTGTAAATCACAGAGAGTTGCCAGAGGACATCAGAGGGAAAACCAGAAAACATTTTCTCTATAAAATATGATCCAGTTTCACCAAAATCAGTGAAATAGTTGGTGTGATGTAGTGCCGTAAAGTGTTACATACTTCTTAGTACTGGTACTTACTACTAGATGGGCTATATAGTCCCTCCAGCGAGTTCTGGGTCTGCCCCAGGGTCTCCTCCCAGTTGGATTGCCAGGAACCCCTCCAAAGGGAGGCGCCAAGGGGACATCCTAATGAGATGCCCAAACCACCTCAGCTGGCTCCTTTTGACGTGACAGAGCAGCCTCTCTACTCACCCTATCTCTAAGGCTGAGCCTGGCCACCCAGCTGAGGAAGCTAATTTTTTCCTTTTGTATGCGCAACCTCATTCTTTCAGTCACTACCCAAAGCTGATGGCCATAGGTGAGGGTTGGAACATAGACATAAACAAAGGATGTTGTAACCATATCTAGTCACTGCTGCAACAGCTTCTTATCAACCAGGGAACTGGTTCTCCTTGAACCAGTTGATGTAGCCTTGGATCAGCACACCAAGTTCTCGTCATGTACAAAGAGTATAAAGAATGTCAAGAACTAAAAGCCATGATCCAACAATATCAGGTTAAGGATCAACAGGTCTTTGTAAGTGGATTTAAAAGTATTAAGAATCTGTCATGGAGTTAATATGTTCTAGTGTTGTCTCTCTTCAGGTGTGTCAGATAATTTCCTCCCTCAGTTGTGAAGAAAAGTTTTAGCCCCCCTGTCCTTTCACTCTTCAGGTGAGAAGTGCCCTGCTGGCTGAGGTGGAGGAGGCCAGGAGGGGATGGGAAGCAGAGCGCTGTCGCCTCCAGCAGGAAGTTCAGGAGCTGCGAGGAGCAAAGCGTAATGCTGAGGAGGCTCTGACATCGGCTCAGCAGGCCTGCCAGGCCCGAGCAGCAGAACTACGATCAGCTCATCACCAACACCAGGAGGAGCTCAACAGAACCAAGAGAGACTGTGAGAGGGAGATCCGCAGACTGGTACGAATCACACAAACGACCCGCATCTTGTTTTGAGGTCCTTTTTGAGATCTTAAGGTTTCTGACCTACATGATTCCATCAGGTTAATTTCAACCTTCAAAGGTGAGCTGCAGATCATGGATGGATATTTTGACTTCCTACACTGGTTGTGTTCCAGACAAATCTGGGTAAAGGACTGCAGAATATAGAGTACTGGTGAGCGTCCGGCTTCTATCCTTTCATCCGTCTGGGCACAGATGTGCTGAAGAATTCATATTAATATAAGATTTAGTATTATAATTAATGTATTCATGTTAATTATACCAAATGAAAGTGTGTCTACTGACACAGAACCAATCGGGTCTGTTCAGGTCTGCCCAGGTCTATCCAAGTCTGTTCGGGTCTGTCCAGGTCTGTTCGTGTTTGTCCAGGTCTGTTTGCATCTGTCCACGTCTGTTCATATCTGTCCATGTCTGTTCAGGTCTATCCAGGTCTGTTGGGGTCTGATAGGGTTTGTCCAGGTCTGTTCGGGTATGTCCAGGTCTATCCAAGTCTGTTCGGGTCTGTCCAGGTGTGTCTAGGTCTGTTTGCATCTGTCCAGGTCTGTTCAGATCTGCCCAGGTCTGTTCGGGTCTGTCCAGGTCTGTTCTGGTCTTTTTGGGTCTGTCCAGGTCTGTCCAGGTCTGTTCGGGTCTGTTCGGGTGTGTCCAGGTCTGTCCAGGTCTGTTCAGGTCAATCGTATTTTGGATTGGGTCTGTTCATGTTGGGTCTGGAAGTGTTCATGTTACATTCAGGTCAGATCGGCTCTGAGGGTTCTGGTTCTGGTCCAATGTATGGTTCAGGTGTCAGATCTGTGATTTAGGTGTTACAGTTCCAGAGAAGGTTGTACTGATCCAATGGTGATGTCACTCAGGTATGTGTGAGGTCATCAAATGATTCACCTAACCTGGAGGTTCATGTTCACCTTTTACTTCTAGCCTTGCCCCTTACCTGTCTGTCTGACTAACCCCGTGCCCACTAATCTGTCTGTCTACCTGTCTGTCTGTAACCAATCTGTCCACCTGTCCGTCTCTAACCTGTCTGTCTCTAACCTGTTTGTCTACCTGTCTGTCTTTAACCTGTCTGTCTCTAACCAGTCTGTCTACCTGCCTGTCTCTAACCTGTCTGTGTGCAGATGGATGAGATAAAGCTGAAGGACAGAGCTGTCAGTGTATTGGATAAAGCCCTGGGGCTTCAGGCTGGACACGCCCACCGCCTCCAGCTCCAGACTCAGGCTGCTGAGCAGCAAATTGCAGCCATGAGAGACGCACAGAGGGTGGGACTAAATCACCCTGGCCAAGCCCCTAACTCCGCCCCTAACACTCCTCCTCACATTGTAAGCCCGCCTCTTCCTGCTCACACTGCATGATGTAATGTCACTGTTTAACATTTTAACTCTTAGTCATCATGACATCATCACACACATAACCACATGACATCATCATACACATGACTACATAACATCATCACACACATAACCACTGTTGACTGGACAAGACTGAACCATCCAAACATTCAGACCTCACGTCAGACAGGTGGACCATCATCATTATCATCATCATCATCATCATTGTCATCATCATCACCATCATCAGACAGACAGACAGACAGCTCTTCAGTCCTATAAATCTCACCTGCCCATCAGTCATTATCTCATCGTTCACCTGCCTGCTTACCTGTCAGGTACCTGCATGGTCTCAAATTGTCTCCCAACATTTGATACTTTTAAAAGCACTGGAGGAATCAAAGAACCCGGCCTGTTCCAGGTGGGAATGATCCAGGTGTAGCATGTTGATGATGACAGCGCCTCCTGTTGGTCTCTTGGTTGACAAACTGCAGGGCTTCAGTCCTAATGCTTCTTCTCTCTCTCTGTCTCCATCTATTTCTGTTGTCATTAATATTCAGTGATTAACACATTAATTTTGTTAATTAGTTATAGTATGAGCTGACTAACACACAACACAACAACACATTTTTTTTGACTATTCATCATGTAACAATCATTTTAGGTTGAAAATCAGGTGGACTTAAGTTTTGGCACAAAGTGACAAATGAGGTCAGATCCAGAACCTGCATGTGGACAACTTCAGCTTATATTTCATTGGATGATGACTGACTGGGAATTATTCCACATTCAGGAGTGTTGAAACCTTTCAGTCTCTGGTGTTGTTGGTGAAGTCTTTCAGTCTCTGGTGTTGTTGGTGTTGAAGTCTTTCAGTCTCTAGTGTTGTTGGTGTTGAAGTCTTTCAGTCTCTGGTGTTGGTGAAGTCTTTCAGTCTCTGGTCTTGTTGGTGTTGAAGTCTTTCAGTCTCTGGTCTTGTTGGTGTTGAAGTCTTTCAGTCTCTGGTCTTGTTGGTGTTGAAGTTGTCCAGTCTCTGGTCTTGTTGGTGTTGAAGTCTTTTAGTCTCTGGTCTTGTTGGTGTTGATGTCTTTTAGTCTCTGGTGTTGTTGATGTTGAAGTCTTTTAGTCTCTGGTGTTGTTAGTGAAGTATTTCAGTCTCTAGTGTTGTTGGTGTAGAAGTCTTTCAGTCTTTGGTGTTGTTAGTGAAGTCTTTCAGTCTCTAGTGTTGTCGGTGTAGAACTCTTTCGGCCTCTGCTGTTGTTGGTGTTGAAGTCTTTTAGTCTCTGGTGTTGGTGAAGAAGTCTTTCAATCTCTATTCTTGGTGAAGTCTTTCAGTCTCTGGTGTTGTTGGTGAAGTTTTTCAGCCTCTAGTGTTGTCGGTATAGAACTCTTTCAGCCTCTGCTGTTGTTGGTGTTGAAGTCTCTCATTCTCTGGTGTCATTGGTGTTGAAGTCTTTCAGTCTCTGGTCTTATTGGTGTTGAAGTCTTTTAGTCTCTGGTCTTGTTGGTGTTGAAGTCTTTTAGTCTCTGGTCTAGTTGGTGAAGTCTTTCAGTCTCTGGTGTCATTGGTGTCGAAGTCTTTTAGTCTCTGGTGTTGCTGGTGAAGTCTTTTAGTCTCTGGTGTCATTGGTGTTGAAGTCTTTTAGTCTCTGGTGTTGTTGGTGTTGAAGTCTTTCGGTCTCTAGTGTTGTTGGTGTTGAAGTCTTTCAGTCTCTGGTGTTGTTGGTGAAGTCTTTCAGTCTCTGGTCTTGTTGGTGTTGAAGTCTTTCAGTCTCTGGTCTTGTTGGTATTGAAGTCTTTCAGTCTCTGGTGTTGTTGGTGAAGTCTTTCAGTCTCTGGTCTTGTTGGTGTTGAAGTCGTTCAGTTTCTGGTGTTGTTGGTGAAGAAGTCTTTCAGTCTCTGGTGTTGTTGGTGTAGAAGTCTTTCAGTCTCTGGTGTTGTTGGTGTAGAAGTCTTTCAGTCTCTGGTGTTGTTGGTGAAGTCTTTTAGCCTCTAGTGTTGTCGGTGTAGAACTCTTTCAGCCTCTGCTGTTGTTGGTGTTGAAGTCTTTCAGTCTCTGGTCTTGTTGGTGAAGAAGTCTTTCAGTCTCTGGTCTTATTGGTGTTGAAGTCTTTTAGTCTCTGGTCTTGTTGGTGTTGAAGTCTTTTAGTCTCTGGTGTTGTTGGTGAAGTCTTCCAGTCTCTGGTGTCATTGGTGTCAAAGTCTTTTAGTCTCTGGTGTTGTTGGTGAAGTCTTTTAGTCTCTGGTGTCATTGGTGTTGAAGTCTTTTAGTCTCTGGTGTTGTTGGTGTTGAAGTCTTTCTGTCTCTAGTGTTGTTGGTGTTGAAGTCTTTCAGTCTCTGGTGTTGTTAGTGAAGTCTTTCAGTCTCTGGTCTTGTTGGTGTTGAAGTCTTTCAGTTTCTGGTCTTGTTGGTATTGAAGTCTTTCAGTCTCTGGTGTTGTTGGTGAAGTCTTTCAGTCTCTGGTGTTGTTGGTGTTGAAGTCTCTCAGTCTCTGGTGTTGTTGGTGTAGAAGTCTTTCAGTCTCTGGTCTTGTTGGTGTTGAAGTCTTTCAGTTTCTGGTCTTGATGGTATTGAAGTCTTTCAGTGTCTGGTATTGTTGGTGAAGTCTTTCAGTCTCTGGTCTTGTTGGTTTTGAAGTCTTTCCGTCTCTGGTGTTGTTGGTGAAGAAGTCTTTCAGTCTCTGGTGTTGTTGGTGTAAAAGTCTTTCAGTCTCTGGTGTTGTTGGTGAAGTCTTTCAGTCTCTGGTGTTGTTGGTGAAGAAGTCCTTCAGTCTCTGTTGTTGTTGGTGAAAAAGTCTTTCAGTCTCTCTTGTTGGTTTTTCTGTTTGCGGGATGACTTCATGATCTTTGTGCTCCATCAACACATTTGATGACATCACTGCTAAAGTGTTTTTTGTGTGTTTCTCTGTGTGTGTTTCATGTATGTGTGTGTTCAGTCTCAGGAGGACCGCGACACTCGCAGGTTTCAGTTAAAAATTGCTGAGCTCAGTGCTGTCGTCAGAAAGCTGGAAGACCGAAATGCACTGCTGTCAGAAGAACGTAACGAACTGGTAACACACACACAAGACACACACACACACACACACGAGACATGACACACACAGACACACACACACATACACCTCATAGCTCCTCTCACTGACTGTGTATTCTGTATTTTTTTTTCTGCAGTTGAAGCGTCTCAGAGAGGCGGAGAGTCAGTTTCTTCCTCTACTGGACAAAAACAAACGTCTGAGCAGGAAGAACGAGGAGCTGGCTCTCGCACTGCGTCGCCTCGACAACAAGCTTCGCTTTGTCACTCAGGAGAACATGGAGATGGTAACTATGGTAACCCCTCACACTGTATTCCTGTACCCCAACAACGACAGTCTGAGTTCAGGTTCTGTCAGAGTAATACAGTCCAGTAACATGAAGTCTGTACCTAAACAGTTACTTAGTTGCAACAGGTAACTAAAGTAGATTTCAGTAACACAGGAATGATGAAATGAAAAAGATTACCCAGAAATTTTGTTAAAGCCAAACGACATTCACTGGACTGATGAACCAGTCTGGTACAAACTGGTAGTAAATTACATGAATTCAGTTTTTAAGGACAGATTTAAATCACTTTTTAACTTTTGATACATCATTTAGTATTCCAGGTATTCATCAATTCACTTGTCTCTATTATTTTATTGATTCTTTTTGTTTAGATTTCTCCTTTATGGACAAACAGGATTTGTATCTCTACATTTATATTACACATGTGGGGAGGTTTTTGGAAATGTTTGTATTTTTCATAACGCAGCTGCTTTTACATATCTGATGTATCTCAGTCTGATTTGAATAAATGATTTAATGTGATGTGAAAGATAATTGATATCTGAATATGAGGGTTTAGGCTACTACAGCGACATACTCCAAAAGGACACATGTTCTTAATGGCAACATACTCCAAAAGGACACGTGTTCTTAACAGCAACATACTCCCAACAGACACGTGTCATCTATGAATACAGCTTTAATGGAAGATCTTTGTTCTTTGATGTTGTTGCATTTAGTTCAGTCTGAAGAACCACTATTCAAAATTACTACTCGAAAAAAGTTTTAACTTAGACAGGGTGTAGACTGTCAGTGACCATGGTAACAGCTGCGGTTGTTGTCATTCGCAGAGGAGGCCGAGTTCTTTAAATGACCTGGACCGCAGCCACTCTACCAGTTACCATGGTTACAGCCAGGAGGAGAGAGAGATGGAGTTTCTACGATTACAAGTTCAGGAGCAGCAACACATCATCGATGACCTGTCCAAGGTATGACTACTACTACTGCTAATACTACTGTTGCAACAACACATCATCAGTGACCTGGCCATGGTACTAATACTACTAATACTATTAATACTACTGGTCACAATGCTGTTAATACTGCTTTAGCCACACATGTAAAAAGTGTATTTGTGTTTTCAGGCTCTGGAGACAGCTGGTTATGTGAAGAATGTTATAGTAAGTATTGAGTACCTCTTCTGTGTGAACGTTTGTTGAGACTAGCTGATGAACAT
The DNA here is from genome assembly GCA_028641955.1 of Protonibea diacanthus. Classification (NCBI taxonomy): domain Eukaryota; kingdom Metazoa; phylum Chordata; class Actinopteri; family Sciaenidae; genus Protonibea; species Protonibea diacanthus. The sequence goes on along the minus strand of CM053996.1, from coordinate 21,852,094 downwards.
TTAGCTGAATCACATATTTTAACAGTGAGAGTGAATTGTACTTATGTTCGTGACACAAATACAACTACAACAGATGGCCATGTTGTTCTTTTCTGACCCAAACCCAGGAGAGAGACATGTTACTCAGATACAGACGTCAGGATTCAGTGAGGAGGAAACGAACCTTCAGAGCCTGCAGGGTGAGACTGGACACTAGTTTTTACCCATTCTCACGTCTTGTTGTCTTTTCACATTATCACATCACATTACAGAGTAGGTCTGCATGTTACTAATTTTAAATTAAAATCACCTCTTCAATCTGACACCAAATATGAGACATTTGTAGCTTTTCAAACTGTGAACAGTCCCCCAGAAAACAGCCTCTGTTTGGCAATGAGAGCTGGGTCAGTCCCTCTGTTTACTGATGGTTATGATGAACTCTGCATGGTGGGTAAACACAATCTGTCTGACAGTTTCCAGAAGATTGGAAACCAGGGACGTTTTGTGGGTGTCACAGAGGAAACCGGGTGGAAATCCATCAAAATAAAGTCATAGCTATCAGCACAACATAAACTGTCTGCAACACAAAGATTTGTGTTGGACTTCATTTAACATGACAGCTGAACTCTGAGGTCTGCAGGGTTAACCAACACTTTGTGTGTGTGTGTGTGTGTGTGTGTGTGTGTATGCAGGTCATTGAGACGTTTTATGGTTATGATGAAGAAGCGTCAGTGGACTCTGATGGATCATCTTTGTCCTTTCACACTGACAGAACTCCAGACACTGAACCAGAAGAGGTATTTATACACTCAGTACTCTATATACTCAGACACTGAGGTTCAGAAACCTTTATTATGAAATCTTATCTTAAAATTTTGGACTCTAGCTGCTTCCTTTCTTTCCACTGATGTCATCATCTCTGGTGTAGAAGTCACGATTAAGCTGCATCTGCACAGTCTGCGTTATTTTCATTTTGCCGGCAAAACCACAACATTAAAGCACAAACCTGCACATGCAACATGTCAGTCCAGACGTCCTGCTGTGCTGCAGACAGTAAAAACGTCCTGATGTGCTGCAGACAGTAAAGATGTCATCAGAATTAAAAGGCACAATCCGCAGCTTCACAGCAGTAGAGCCCAACATCAGTATCCTGTCTTCCAGTTCAGTATATGGGACAAGCCATTGGAAGCAGGATACTCTATATAAGGGAGGCCAGCCGCCAGCCCTGATCCACAGTGGAACTCTATAACATGCATGTTCTGAATGGGAATAAGGCGGGGTAGACTGCAGAACCCGAGCATAGTGCTGGATTATCCCATTGAGCTGGATCCAAAGCACCCAACAACAAAGCTCCTCACAGACAACACAACCCTCAGCAGGAAGGTTGGCTGTTAGGTGTTGATTGTCTCAGGCCTTACCTGGTCAAGACAGGCAGGAGGACTCCATGAATGTGGATGCTTCTGTGGACGTCCTCCACACAACCTCAGAGGAGGTAGAGAGACCTTAAACTCATGTTAGCTGACCCTGAGCTCACACCTAACATCCTTCCTGTGTGTCGGTGCGATGCTGTGCTGCCTAAAGTAAACCCTGTTCTATCAGACATGGATGCAGAGACAGTCCACTGTCAGGTCCCACTTTCAGATCCAGTTCATCAGAATTAGAACCAGATGAGTAAATAACAAAATACTAAAAATACACATGAACCAGTCAAAGCAGACACCAGGTTATGTGACAAATTTCGTCTGTGTGTTTCAGATGTGTGTGCGAGAAGAGGCGGAGCTTCGATACCGTCAGCTGACTCAGGAGTATCAGGCGCTGCAGCGAGCGTATGCTCTGCTGACGGAGACAAGTGGAGGAAACTACGACCCCGAGAAGGAGATCAAGGTGACCCGACCTCTGAGCAAGACAGCAACAGGTTTATGGTTCTACCCTTGTGAATCAAGGCACTAACAGGTTGATGGTTCTACTCCCTGTGTTACAGACCAGAGAACAGCTACTGACTGAAATTAGTCGATATGAAACCAGAGTTGCAGATCTGGAGTCAGCACTGAAACAACAAGGACTGGTACTACACACACACACACACACACACACACACACATATAGAAACAAACAATATGATTGGTCCATGAACCAGGTGAGAGTATTATCTGCGTTATGATTGGTTCCAAGGGTGACTCATGGAGAAAAGGGGTGTGCCTTCATGCTGATCAGAGGAACAGAGAACCATAAGCACGAAACAGAGGTAGAACAAACAGTAGAAAGTAGAACAGAGTGACCAATCATGTTCCAGAAAGAGCCAAACAGAATCTGACAAACAAACCAGAGCCTGTTTACCACACAGAACCACTCACTCAATCAGATCAGAGACTCCACCCACCAGTCTAGTTAGGGGAGGGGCTTATTAGTGACGATTCAATTCATTTTATAAAACTTCCTTAAAAAGGCAGAAACCTCAAGCAGAACAGGGCACCCACGTTTTATGTCCTTAAGGCACCTTGAAGTTTTCACCTGAACTGATTGTTTCAGCATATATGAGCTTAACAATAAAAAGCTGAACAGAAGTGTTCCTAGTACAGAACCTTGTGGAACTCCATGACTGACTTTGGTGTGCATGGAGGATTCATCATTGATGTGAACAAACTGAGATCGAGCTCAAAAATAAGGCTTAAACCAGCTTAGGGTGGTTCCTTTAATGATGAGTCCTTTTGATGCCATTAGGAGGTCATTTGTAACTTTGACTAGTGTGGTCTCTGTGTTATGATGCACTCTAAATCCTGACTGAAAATCCTCAAATGAACTGTTCTTATAGAGAAAGTCACACAACTGATTGGCTACAGCTTTCTCAAGTATCTTAGAGAGAAAGGGAGGATTTGATATTGTTCTGTAGTTGGCTATCATGAGTAATAGGCTGCTCTGGCATTACAGAGAGCCTTCCTGTATGTTTTAAGACTCAAGAGGTTCATCAGTTTGATGGAACAACATCTGTTTTCAAATTTCTGAACCTTTGGCTGCTCAGGTGATCATTTGGCTCTCTGTGGCTCATGACTGAACACATGGAGTAGAACGTAGAATAGAGAGCAGGTCTATTAGGCAATTTTGAGTTACAAACACTGACACTGCTATTTGTCCACCTGTGTGTATACCTGTCTGTCTATCAGGATGTGAAATGGGTGGAGGAGAAGCAGGCGTTGTATCAGAGGAATCAGGAGCTGGTGGAGAAGGTGAAGCATCTGCATATCTGGCTGCATCATACCTCCTGTTTACATTCCCAAAGCATAATACTGTGTCATAAACAATCTGAATGTAAAACATAAAAAACATTTTATGATATTATTTCTGTGATTTCCAGAATTTGTATATTTGTGATAAATCAATCATATCAGATTTGAACAATTGTTCAGGTGAAGCAGATGGAAGGTGAAGATCTGCGGCTGAAAAACGACATCCAGGACGTCAAAGATCAAAACGAGCTGCTGGAGTTTCGGATCTTAGAGCTCGAGGTAACAACAGTCAGACATAAGCAACAACAGTCAGGCATAAGCAGAAACAGTCAGACATAAGCAACAACAGTCAGGCATAAGCAGAAACAGTCAGACATAAGCAGAAACAGTCAGACATAAATAACAACAGTCAGGCATAAGCAACAACAGTCAGGCATAAACAACAACAGTCAGGCATAAGCAACAACAATCAGGCATAAACAACAATAGTCAGGCATAAGCAACAACAGTCAGGAATAAACAACAACAGTCAGACATAAGCAACAACAGTCAGACATAAGCAACAATAGTCACACATAAACAACAGGCTGAAACAATCTGACTGATGGCCTGTCTCTCTGTTCCCTTGGAAACCATGATAATTGTTCAGGAGAGGGAGCGACGCTCACCTGCCATTAACTTCCAACAACTCTATTTCCCAGAAGGCCTCAGTCCTCTGCAGATCTACTGCGAGGCAGAGGGAGTCACTGTGAGTAACAGTACACCTGAGTACAACTGGTTACACATCTTAGTACACACCTGTAAACTCATCTGTGTGTGACACCTGAGTAATTATTTGTTTCACTTGGTGATGCTGATTCTTATTTTCATCCTCAGGAGATTGTAATCAGTGAGTTGATGAAGAAACTCGACATTCTGGGAGATAACGCCGTAAGTGTATGTTGAATTTATTTTGTACATGTATGTGTTTATTCAAAGCGCACATCAGACACATATGATCCAGTTGTGACAGCTTCTCCTCACAGCTGCTGCAGTAAATTCACCTGTACACACCCATACTCACCTGTACACACCTGTGCTCACCTGTACACAACTGTATAAACCACCTGTACACACATGTACACACCTGTACATACCTGTACACACATGTAAGTGGTAAATGGACTGTACTTATTTATTTATCTGTTTAATGGGACCATGTACAGTATTAAACATAAATGATTACATTTGATGTACTGCACCAGAGTTAGCTTACAGCTACTTTTCATCTGCAGTCCCTTTGACAAACACAATTAAAACATATTACAGCACAATGACAAACAGTACTAAGCAAAAAAAAGAGAAAGAAACACACACACAGGACACAGAATACAAAAGTTACACACAACAGCACATAACATACACCCACAATGTCAGTGGCTACAGAGCTGAGTATCCTTTAGCAGATTTTTTTAATTTGGTTTTAAATGTACTGATGGAACTACAGCTCTTTATATCGTCAGGTAGAGCATTCCACCGAGTTGTGGCTGATTGAAAGAAAACTTATATCTCCTTTCTAGTCTTCAAACCACCCAAAGCTCTTTTATACTAAATATCTCATTCACACATTCACACACTCAACTGCTTATCAGTTTTTTGGAGCTAAACATTCACACACTGATGACAAGGCCTTCAGGAACAGTTTGGGGTTCAGTAAATAACACTTCAACATGCAGACTAGAGGAGCCGGAGATTGAACCACTGATAGTCTGATTAGTGGACGACCTGCCTGTACACATATGTACACACATGTACACACCTGTACTCACCTGCAGCTTTGTTTACATTATATCCTGATGTTTGACTGCTGAGGAAACATTTTGATGTATGTGAACAACACATCAACCACACGTGAACAACACATCAACATGTCAACATTTGAACAACACACCAACATGTGAACAACACGTCAACAACACACCAACACGTCAATAACATATAAACAGCATGCCAACAGGTGACCATATTAACAACACGCCAACATGTGAAAAACACATCAACAACATGTCAACAACACATGGACAAGTAACTACACATCAGCAACATGTAAATTTTTTTGTCATGTTTATCAAAAATGAGACAGTCATCATAGTAAATTAACATGTTGGTGTTGTTCATATGTTGTTCCCATGCTGTTTATATGTTGTTGACATGCCGTTTATACGTTATTGACAGGTTGTTCACATAATGTTCACACATTGATGTGCTGTTTATATGTTATTGATGTGTTGTTCATATTTTGGGGTGTGCTATTCAAATGTTGTTGATGTTTTGTTCACATTTGTTGATGTATTGTTCACGTGTTGTTCACATGTTGGCAGTATGTTGATATGATGTTGACATGTTGTTCACATCTATTCCTTTAGGTCTAACTAGTAATGACTTCATGAGCTTCATTAATGATAAAATTATAACTATTAGAGACAAAATTCATCACGCCTTGCCTTCGACAGGCACTGATCTGCATTCTGATACAGCAATCTTGGAAACAGCTGCAAAACCTGATATATATTTAGACTGTTTTTCTCCCATTGACCTTCATCAAATAACTTCAATAATTTCTTCATCTAAGCCGTCAACCTGTCTCTTAAACCCCATCCCAACCAGGCTGGTCCAGGATGTCTTACCTCTAGTCAGCCCCTCTTTATTGGATATGATTAATCTGTCTTTATTATCAGGATATGTACCACAGTCCTTTAAAGTAGCCGTAATTAAACCTCTTCTTAAAAAGCCCACCCTAGATCCAGAGGTTTTAGCCAATTACAGACCGATATCAAATCTTCCATTTCTCTCTAAGATACTTGAGAAAGCTGTAGCTAATCAGCTGTGTGACTTTCTCCATAAGAACAGTTTATTTGAGGATTTTCAGTCAGGATTTAGAGTGCATCATAGCACAGAGACCGCACTAGTCAAAGTCACAAATGACCTCCTAATGGCATCAGACAAAGGACTCATTTCTGTACTTCTGTCCTGTTAGATCTTAGTGCCGCATTTGACACCATTGACCATCAAATTCTTTTACATAGACTGGAGGATCAAGTTGGTATCAAAGGAACCGCCCTAAGCTGGTGTAAGTCATATTTCTTAGATCGATCTCAGTTTGTTCACGTCAATGATGAATCCTCCATGCACACCAAAGTTTGTCACGACGTTCCACAAGGTTCTGTACTAGGACCACTTCTATTCAGTTTATATATGCTTCCTCTAGGGAACATTATTAGGCATCACTCAATTAATTTTCATTGTTATGCTGATGACACCCAATTATATTTGTCGATCAAGCCTGATGAAACCAATCCGTTAACTAAACTCCAAGCATGCCTTAAGGATATAAAAAGTTGGATGACCTACAATTTTCTGATGCTGAATTCAGACAAAACTGAAGTTCTTGTAATTGGACCTAAACACCTCAGAAACTCTCTTCCCGGAGACTTGGTTACACCGTACAGAATCTTGGAGTTGTTTTTGATCAGGATTTGTCCTTTAACGTCCACATAAAACAAATTTCGAGGACTGCATTCTTCCACTTACGCAACATTGCCAAAATCAGACGCATCGTGCCTCAAGCGGATGCAGAAAAACTAGTCCATGCATTTGTTACTTCTAGGCTGGACTATTGTAACTCTTTGTTATCAGGCTGCTCAAATAAGTCTCTTAGGTCTTTGCAGCTAATTCAGAATGCTGCTGCACGTGTTCTGACAGGAACCAAGATCAGAGATCACATCTCTCCCATTTTGGCTTCCTTGCACTGGCTACCTGTTAAATCTAGAATAGAATTTAAAATTCTTCTCCTTACATACAAAGCTCTTCGTGGCCAGGCACCATTGTATCTAAAAGAACTCATAGTACCTTACTACCCCTCTAGACCACTGCGCTCTCAGAATGCTGGGTCTCTTGTGGTTCCTATAGTTTCCAAAAGTAGATTGGGAGCCAGAGCTTTCAGCTATCAAGCTCCTCTTCTGTGGAACAAACTACCATTCTGGGTTCAGGAGGCAGACACAGTCAACACCTTCAAGAGTAGACTTAAGACTTTCCTTTTTGAAAGCGCTTATAGTTAGGGCTGACTCAGGAGTAGCCTGCCGGGGGACACAGACACACATGCAGTCACATCTCCCTTTACTGAAAACCCTCTCTCTCTCTCTCTCTCTCTCTCTCTCTCTCTCCCGTCACCATTACAGTCAATGCATGTTACTAACTAAACTTCTTCCCCGGAGTTTCTGTGCTTTCTCGTCCAGCAGGTTCTCATGGATCGTGGCTGCTGCTGTGGTCTGCTGCTGACGTCTACTATATACAGCATCACTGTCATTATTGCTACCATATCTCTACTACAGTTTATAGTCAGTTAATGATTTACTGCTGCTGTGCATCTGTGTCCCTCTAACTCTATCACAGGTTCCACTGCTACTGTAATCATTCTATCATTTATTCTAATTCATTGTCTTTCTATCATTCATTGTATTTGTACAATATGTTTGTGTTGATTTGTTCTGTACACGTGACATCCATTGCACGTCTGTCCGTCCTGGGAGAGGGATCCCTCCTCTGTGGCTCTTCCTGAGGTTTCTTCCACATTTTTTCCCTGTTAAAAGGGTTTTTTGGTGGGCAAGTTTTTCCTCACTCGAACCGAGGGTCTAAGGACAGAGGGTGTCACTCCCTGTACAGACTGTAAAGCCCTCTGAGGCAAAAATGTGTTTTGTGACTTTGGGCTACATAAATAAAATTTGATTTGATTTGATTTGATGTTGTTTGCAGAATCTGTCCAATGAGGAGCAGGTGGTGGTGATCCATGCGAGGACAGTGCTCACTCTAGCAGAGAAGGTAACACATGTACACCTTTTACCTATTGGCAACAACCTGTTGACGTTTGACCTCTGCAGCACAATTTGTTAATTAATCAGTGAGGATTTTAATTAATACTTTTTTTTCTGTCTCTATTTTTAATCAGTTTCTTTAATCAACTTCCTGACATTCTCTGTTACTATAGCAACAAAAAGTTTATCACCAGTTTTATCCATGTTTCCATGTAGTTTCAGTTGTTTGTTTTTACTAAGACTAAAGATATCTGTGCATCTGTCTGTCTGTCTGTCTGTCTGTCTGTCTGTCTGTCTGCCTGCCTTCCTGTCTGTTTGTCTGTCTCTCTGCCTGCCTGTCTGTCTGTCTGTCTGTCTGTCTCTGTGTCAGTGGTTGGAGTCCATTGAAGTGACGAAGTCAGCTCTGCAGCAGAAAATGTTGGACATTGAGAGCGAGAAGGTAAAAAATAAATGTTCCAGATGTTGTTTTTGTTCCAGATGTTGTAATACTAACATATTACCAATACTAATATCAATTCAACATGTGCTCTGCTGCATTTACACCTTCATAACATTTGTTAGGTTTTATTAATAACATGTTTTCTAGAAAAGCATTGTGTTTTCTAACCTTTTTCTCCATAAAATATGATCCATCAAAATCAGTGAAATAGTTGGTGGTGTGTGACTTGTGTAAAACGTACTAAATGTACTTCTCCTGACCCGGAGCCCAAAGTTACATAGTGTGAGAACAGACATACGAATGATAGAGACACCATTCACCTGATTACAGGTCAGTGTCGCATCAACGGGAGTTAAACTCTGTTAGGTTAGCAGAGAAAAGTTCTGTGTAAATCTACAGTTTGTAAAAATGCTTCGAGTAGTTAGTGACTAGGAACATGCTCAGATAAAGTCCATTTACTAGACAATTGTTGCCAGTGGAGACTGCTGGTTTGATTTTCAGTAAGTGTGACGGAGCAGAGCCTTCAGGTGCCACAGAATTCTGATCTCTGTGTTTTTTTAAAGGATCTGTTCAGTAAACAGAAAGGATACCTTGATGAAGAGCTGGACTACAGGAAGCAGTCCATGGATCAGGCTCATAAGGTCAGTATGAGCAAACATAAAGACATGACAAGTAGCTGCAAAAATAGAGACACAGGAAGCAGGTCATGATGAATGATGCTCCCCAGTTGGCCTAATGTCAGGATTAGACTACCTGATAGGTCAGATCAGGTGATTTAATGTTAATTATGCTGTGATTTGGAACAAAGACAGGCTGAATCAGTTAGACAGATAAATAGAGAGGGACAGACAGAGAGAGACACAGATGCATAGCAGCAGCAAATATTAACTAACTGTTGTGGAGAAATTTCTGGAATCAAAGGTCAATGGTGAGGTCAGGAGGGAAGAAAGTGTTCAGGAGCCTCTGATGTCTTATGCTGTAATATTTATTGACGCTTGGCCAAAGAGAATTAGAGACACACTCAAAGTTAATCAGAAGTGCCTGAGTTGGTCTCACATTCTGCCGAACTTCTGCAGGTGGATAGACTTTAAACCCCAAGATAACACCACAAATATACGCCCCAAATAAGACAAAGAAAATGTTTTTTACCAAGAAAGGTGTCATTGTCAACATATTCTAGTCTGGAGACAGATGTCTGTTTACGCAGTTTGGAACATCAATGGCCAGCTATCTATTATGTCTAGGAAGGCAGCAATAGGTTTCTTCAACCTTGGTCACCACAGTGTTGAGATAGACTGGCACCTACTGTTCCCAGTCAAAGCCAAACAATGAATACTGCAGAGGACCTCAAGGCCCACACATGACCATGTGTAACCTAAGAATAGAAAATTCCATAACACTAACTATAAACTGTAATGGAGATATGGTAACAATAATGACAGTAATAATATATGTAGTAGACATCATGCAGGACCACAGCAACATTTAAAAATGTTTGTCTTTGATACAGAGGATCCTGGAGCTGGAGGCCATGTTGTTTGAGGCTCTGCAGCAGGAGAATGAGTCCAGGATGGAGGGATTAAAGATGGAGGAAGGTCGTTTATCTGAAACACTGACAGACGAAGAGAGGGAGGACCTTAGAAAAGCAATGGACCAATGGAAACGGACTGTAATGTTTGAATTGAGAGAGAGAGACGCCCAAATCCTCAGAGAAAGGATGGAACTACTGCAGCTCACCCAACAGGTAAACATTTAAACAACAGGTAAACTCAACAACATATTTAGAAAAAAGAAAACCACTGGTCAGTTTTGTGTTGTTGATGTTATATAACCAAACTTTGTATGTTTGACAGAGGAATAAGGATCTGGAGGAATGTATCGAAGCACAGAAACGTCAGATTAAAGAGCTCGAAGAAAAGGTAATGCTACTGAGACTAAACTATAAACAGCTAAACTTTGGACGGAAACATTTATCTGTTTTCGATAACCTTCACTTGACTCTTGACTGTTTCTTCTTTTTCTTTTAGTTTCTATTTCTGTTTCTATTCTTCTCTTTGGCCTTCATCCTCTGGTCCTAACAACAGCTGGTGAGTCACATAACAACAGGGTTTACTGCAGGGTTCACTCCAGGTATACAGACTTTACCTCAGGTATACAGAGTTTACCCCATGCATACTGGGTTTATCCCAGGTATAAAACGTTAACCTCAGGTATACAGGGTTTACCCAGGTATACAGGGTTTACCCCGGGTATACAGAGTTTACCCCGGGTATACAGAGTTTATTTCAGGTATGCAGAGTTGCCTCCAGGTATGTTAGGTATTGATCATCATTCATCAGGCTCTTTCAGTGTCTCCTACACCACATGTGATGCACATGTACGTAGGTGTGATGCTGTCATTGATATATTCAGGTATGGTTTGTATGACTTCAGTAAAGGTGTTAAAGTTCCAGTCTGTGTTTTAGTGTTTGCAGGCCTCCAGAGTCCAGCGGCTGAACCTTCAGCGGTGTCGGCTCAGTCTGGATCAGACCAATCGACAAGAAGATTCAGAAGGATTCAGATTTTGGAACCAGCAGTTTATTGGCTGAGGCATGTTAGCTACACTGCCCCACTGACCTGCCTCTGGCTTCTGACAGCCAATCAGAGCAGAGCTCAGCTGTCAGCTGACTCTGGAACTACACTGTCACACCTCATAGACGAAGACAAGGATGGTTTCCATGGCAGATGAATATTGTATTTCAAACAACTGGCAACATGCTAACTAGCTTCCTGTTAGCTATTGTTGGCTATACCTGATATGTAGCTGACAAACACATTGTGGTCTCAGGAGGCCCTCTGGACCAAAGTGGTGCTGGACTTCATACAGTTTTACCTCAGCTAGCTGGACTTCTATCTGTACTAGCTTAGTTAGCTGAATTCATACAGTTAACTCAGCTAGTTGGCTTCAGTGTTAACATAGCTGATGGGTCAGTTAGAGTTAACTAACCTGGTGTATGGGTTAATGATGTGACAGGATGAGTGCACACAGACATACCAACAGACATTACCCAACAGATGTTAAACAGAGTGTTCTCGCCTATCCTGATATAAGTTCCATTGAATTTACCTTTGTTCTGATTGGCTGGTCCACCTGCGGACTGGAGAGCGTTTCAGCTCCACTCATGGATCTATGGTTACAGTCTGTAACTTCCATGTGGTTTCAGCTGGCTCGAATCATCGCGGGACCAAAAAGGAGACATTTCTTCATGATGTCAGGAGGTCTGCTGGAGGTCAGAACTGAACCAGAACCAGAAGTGATCTGAAGGGACAAAGCATGAAGTCTGAACCAGGATTACAAACAGGTTCAGACATGATGACGTGACTCAGTCTCTGAACCAGATCACATCATGGTTTCACAGTAAAGTACAATGTCAGCTCATTATAGCCCCAACTAAACAGAACAAACACAAAACGTGAAATCAAATTAAATTAATATTGAAATGACTTTCTAATCGAATAAATCAATAAAAATTAAACATTGAATCAAATTAATGCTTTCTGTCTAAAATCTTCCATGTTTCATATTTCGTCATTTCAATATCAAGTTTTTGTTTTTATTCTTTGAGTGCAATGATGAAGAACATGATTTAAATGTTAACAATGTTCTGTCTGTGGTTGAAACCGGATCGGAACCATGAGTCCATCCCTGTTTGACAAACTGGATCCAGCTGTTGTACTTTTGTTATTCAGATGATATTTTTCTATCTGTGAGTCTGAACTCAGTAAACATCTGAAGAGTCGACGCTTAGATTCAGATTAAAGATGGAAACTGGACTGAAGACAAACGTGTGTTTGTGTTTCTTACAGACTGATCCAACTGTCAATTTTCAGTCTGATCAATTAATAATCTGATTGATTATCAATCTGGTCAATAATCAATCTGTTGACTATTTACAGATATCATTAATAATCTTGTGACCTCACAGTGAGACTTTATATCTACAGATGCCATGTTGAACCTTCATGTTTCTACAGGAGCCCAGAATAGACAAACTGAACTGACTGTAGATTCTCCTTCATGTTAGGCTGAGACGTGAGGCAAAGGGGCTGAAAGACTGGACCTTTAAGTCTTGTGAATGTTTTGAACGTGTTGCCACAAAAAAGTAGGTCGGACCTTCATCACTCCTCCTCCTGAGTGTGTGTGTTTAGATTAAGTCAATGTGACAGGGGAAGAAATCGAGTTCACAGCTGCATCAACTATAATGAGCAGTGACCTGTGTGTGTGTGTGTGTGTGTGTGTGTGTGCAGCTTCAGACCCAGATCCCAACCTCCTCTTCCTTGTCCAACCTCCTCTTCCTCCTCCAATCTTCTCTTCATCTTCCTCTCTGTCTCATTTTGAGGTCACTGTTCCTCCCCTCTTTCATGGTCTCCTTTTTGCTCCTAGTCATCTCATTTATCGCCTGAGGTCTTCAGCCAGCCCTCTTCCTCCTCCCCCTTTTCCTCTTTTTCCTCGTTTCATCTTGTCTGGTCTCAGATCAGAGGTGTCCATGATGTCTGAGAGGAGGTGTTCTGAGGAGGAGGATGACTGCTCCTCTCTCCTGTCCCGGCTTGGTTCTGATTCCCCTCGTCCTCGGATCAAGTATGGCGGGATGTTCTGCAGCGTGGAAGGAGCGTTCGAGAATAAAACCTTAAACTTTGAGTCGTTCATTCCACAGATGCAGCGACGCCAAGCTACTCGAACCCGAAGAGACAACCAGGAGGGAGGAGGAGGACAGACAGTGGTGTTTCCCTCTGGACGAGAAATCTATGGCAAGAGAAAGGTTCAAATTAAATACTTTGCATATAAATATTTACACTGTAATGAAGTTCATGGTGTCCTGCAATGTTTTATATTTGTTTTTAAAGATTCATAATAAAATAAATTATTTATTCATTAAATGAAATAAAATTCCAGACTGTCTAAAACTGAACGTAGTCTCTGTGACGTCCCCACACACTGTCTAAAACCTGGACGTAGTCTCAATCACTGATTTATTTATTGTGGGGATATGTGATGTTTAATAGATTTATTTATTTATTTATTTATTCAAACGTTTCCTGTAATTTAAATCTAATCAGTGATGACGACAGACTCTCTGCACGAAGGTTAATTGTGACGTAATTTCTGACCACTTCAACAAACCAAAAGTCCGACCTGTCTGAAATAAGGATGCGGCTTTTATTTTGAAGCACACCGGAAGCTGTGTGTGTATATATTTCGGCTTAGTGACGTAGACTAACGGAAACAACAATAGCGGACTGTGAGTGCGTGAGAGAGCGGATCAATTAGCCGATCACGGATCGATCAGGATGGCGTTCCAGACCAAGAAGAGCAACGCAAGACCCGCGGTAGGTCCAACCAATCCGACCAAAGCCGAGCAGAGGCGGGCCGGGACAAAGGGGATAAGAGTGGGGATGCTGGGCCGGTGAGGCGGGACGCTGCAGCTCCGCCTGTCAATCACCGTTAGAACCGGGCCGAGATGGGCTGGACCAGTCAGTACTGCTCAGTGTGTTGGTGTCTGCAGCTGCTATAGATCCGTCCAGCCCGGTTCGGCTCGGCCCGGTTCGAGCTGCAGTCATGCTGAGAGGTGAATTAATTAAAATAATAAATAAAAACTGATCCGATGAAATCTGTGAAAGTGGGACATTTAAGAATCGCCTGGATTTGATGTTTGACCAATAACTGACGTCATGTTTACCTATATGACATCATCACTGTGAGCTAGGCTGAAGGTAAAAGAGGGAAAGAGAATCTGCAGATAAAATCAGGTTCAATAATAAAGAACATCTGAATGATGAAGTTTAAATGTTGAACTAACGAAGGTTTGCTCAAGGTTCAGATTGTGCAAATCACACCTTGTGTTTGTGGACCAACAAACACGTGAACGGACATCAGACCAGACCAAAACTGAGAGTTCTGGTTCAGACCGATGGTATCTGCATGTGTGGTTCCCACCATGAAGGGGGTGTCTTCATTTGTAAATACCCAGAATCCTCTCTGTCTGTCTGTTTCCAGGGTGACCGCCTGATCATCAAAGGAGGAAAGATCGTCAACGACGACCAGTCGTTCTACGCAGACGTTTACGTCGAGGACGGAGCCATCAAGTAAATACATTATCACATATACACATGAAATATGATCAATCACTGATCATCAGTTTCAGTATGAGCATCTGTGACATCATCAGACTTCCTGTGAGTCAGTGATATCATCAGAGTTCCTGTGAGACTGTCACATCATCAGACTTCCTGTTGTGTCCTCATCAGACAGATCGGTGAGAACCTGATTGTCCCATCCAGTGTGAAGACGGTGGACGCGTACGGTCAGCTGGTGATCCCCGGAGGCATTGACGCCAACACTAACCTGCAGGCGGCGCAGAAAGGCCAGAGCCCGACTGACGACTTCTACCAAGGAACGAGAGCTGCCGTGTCTGGAGGAACCACCACGATCAGTCAGATTATTAATACTTTATCAATACTCATTGATCTGGCTTCAGACAGCAGCACTAACAGATCGTTGTGTTCACAGTCGACCATGTCCTGGTGGAGCCGGGGGTTAGTTTACTGTCAGCCTTTGACCAGTGGAGGGAGACGGCGGAGCAGAAGGCGTGCTGCGACTTCTCTCTACACCTCGACATCACACGCTGGCATGACGGACTGTACGAGGAGCTGGAGACACTCATCAAAGATAAAGGTCAGAGGTCACTAAACAGAAAGTTCAACAAGAACCAGATTTACAGTCTAAAGTTAGCAGAGAGGGAACATAGACACGTGTCAGCTGATCCTTCTTTAGTTTATAATGAATGGAGGCATGCTGGAGTCGTAGGCATCCCTCTGATGTCATCCAGACACCTTCACTGCTGTTTCTTCATACCTCAACTGGATCTGTGACCTTTCCTCAAGGTGAGCTGACACTGTCAGTCTGTCAGTGAAGGTGCACACTGACCCCTTACCTGTACTTTGTGATTTAGGTGTGAACTCCTTCCTGTTATTCATGTCCTACAAAGACAAATACCAGAGCTCCGACTCTCAGGTCAGTGACGCTTCACTGTCCTTGTTGACATGGTTACGGTTAGCATACACCAGCATGTTCTCTTCACTGAATCTACTTCCTGTCTTCACGGTTTCAGCTCTACGAGGCGTTCGGGGTCCTCCGGGATCTTGGAGCCATCGCACAGGTCCATGCAGAGAATGGGGACATCATTGATGAGGTACTATAGCCTGACCAATGAGATGAGAGCTTTCACAGGTCATACAGGAGGCCCCGCCCCCAATAGAAATCAAATTAGTTTAAACTGGTTTCTGTTTCAGGAACAGAAGAAGCTTCTCTGCCTCGGCATCACTGGACCTGAAGGACATGTTTTATCACATCCTGAGGAGGTACACATACCTAAAACCCCCCATCATATAAACATCCACCAGGTGGCGTCAGAGGCAGTGTGTCATGCTGTGTATTCCTGATGCTGGGTGTGTTTGTGTGTTCTCAGGTGGAGACGGAGGCAGTGTATCGGGCCATCACCATCGCCAAACAAGCCAACTGTCCCCTGTATGTTACCAAGGTGATGAGCAAATCGGCTGCTGATGTCATCGCCAAAGCCAGAAAGAAAGGTGACATCATCATCCTCAGCTGTTCTTCTTTAATCCAGATCAGGTCCCGTTTTAACGAAACGGTTCTTTGTCTTCAACCTCCACGAGAAACTAAAGAGTCAGTTGAGCTCAACCAGACTGGCTGTCACTGCAGAAGTTTCAGAGTCCGTCTTCAGCCCTCTGTGCAGGACCACTCAGTCAAAGTACCCTCACCCTCACACTATGGTGTAGACGAGTTTTCCTTCATCTCCCATCCGATACATCAAGATTCAAGCAATATAACATTTCTCAGCTGCTTATACCTGCTAAAAGGTCGGTCATTTTTCGTTTTTGCACTTGGCTGGCAGGAGGGAACAGAAACAGCAGTCTAATGCCAAGAAAGCACCCTCTGCAAACCCAGTGCAAGAGGTTAATGCAAGCGCTAGCATCACAGGTGACAGTGACGTTCCAGAGCTAACTCCACTGGCAGCTGGGGCAAATGCTGAGACATCCATGATCCTCACGGCTATAAATGACATGAGTACGGATGGAGGACCGATTCAACAACCTGAAGGCATCCTTGCAAGCTACTCAGGCCACCTTGACCAAACATGATGCTCAGATTTCTTCTGTGGAGGCAGCTAGTAGTGACCATGACATCCAGCTAACCCAACTAAATCAACAATGGCTGCAGTCTGAGGCGAGTCATAAATTGCTCCAAGAGAAAGTGATCGACCTTGAGGCGTGCTCCAGGGCAGAATATAAAAGTGGTGGGCCTGCCAGAAAGAGCTGAGGGTAAAAACCCTGTGTACTTTTTTGCCAAATTTCTGGGTCCTGCTCACTTCCCCACCCCGAGGAGAGGTTGATAGAGCGCACAGACTGGGGCAGCCAGAGTACATCCCTGTGTCATGATAGCCAGGATTCCCAGCTTTCAGATGAAGGAGAAAATATGCGGTTGGCATGGGAGAACACCCCTCTGACCTACGATGGGAGACAGATCCACATATACCCTGATTTTCCAGCAGAGATAATGAAGCAACACCAACCATTTGAGGAAGTGAGGAAAAAAATCAACAACACTGGAATGTGCACTGGATTCCTCTATCCAACACGGCTCAGAGTCACCAAAGGTACCGACATTGACATGATCTTCAACACCCCAGAGGATGCCGATCACTTTCTGCTCAACTACCGGGCTAATGAGGTGAGGTGGCCCTGAACCAGATTGTTTGATTTCCGCCGGCTAATGCTGGCAGCAAGACAGATTGACTAACATTACTTCACCTGGTGCAGCAGCTGCCCACCCCTCTGCGGTGACCTGCTGCGGCACAGACTTGCAGTTGTAGGGTAATGTTAAGCACTGGACTACTGTTAAAAGTTATTTGTTCCTCACCTGTGTGCCCTCTCCAGATCATGTTAACTAAGTGCCTGGCTCTTTACTATTGACTATTTACTATTTTACACTAAGTACCTGATATGTTCTGTTTCAGTTCAATGTGCCTAATTTGCTTTACATCATTTTACATCAACATGTTGTGAAATGTTATGATGTTTATGTTTATTGCCTGTTATCGGAGGGGACACCGCTTTTAAGTTAGCCAACTAGCAGTATTTCTGGTTAGGTATTGACTAATTTAGGACCCCTGTAGACGGCATGTTAGGATATTTTCTCTCGCTTTGTTTGGGAAAGTGGGAGTTTGGGGTGGGTAAATATCAGTTCACTTTATGTGCTTTTCTTAGTGTTTTTGAGGGTTTTTTTTATTTGGGGCAATTAATCATGTCACTGTCCATATAACATAATTTTCACTTCTCTATGACACCTAGAGGCAAGGATGAGAGTATCAACTTGGTCAGCTGGAATGTTCGCAGCCTAGGTCATTCAATTAAGCGTGCTAAGGTTTTTGCACAACTTAACTCTGCGGCTGCTGACGCGTTGTTGTGATGTGTTGCGTTTGCATTGCAGCTGGGCAGACCAAATATTTCAATCCACATTCTAGAGCAAAGCTTGTGGTGTTACAATCATTATTCAGAGAAACATACCTTGTAAACGCAAGCAGGTCACAGGTCAGCTAGCAAGACCGAGGGGGACGCAGCAGGGGTTTCCCCTCTCGGTGCTCCTCTTCACATTGGCCATCGAACCCCTGGCAATTAGCATGAGGGAGCATGTTCTCATTAAACCTATAGTGCTAGGGCTGCTCATAAGATTTCTATATATGCGGATGACGTGGCCCTTTTTGTATCCGACCCTGAACAGTCAGTACCGCATTTACTCCAGCTTATCAACTCCTTTGAAGAGGTCTCCGATTATACTATTAACTGGCAGAAGAGCAAGCTCATGTCAATAGCTAATGACCTGGACCCACAATTCCTGTGGTCTACACATTTTCAAATAACCTCTAACTATATGAAATACCTGGGCATTAAAACATCAAAAAAGCCAAGCGCCCTTTTCAAACTGAATTTCATGGAAAAATTTAACAAATTCAAGGAGAACATAGAAAAATGGAGAACATTGCCTTTATCCTTGATCGGATGTGTACATGCTGTTAAGATGGTCTTGCTACCGAGATTTTTGTATTTATTTCATAATGTCCCCGTTTTCATCCCTAAATCATTTTTTAAGCTTCTCAACTCCATTATCATGCTGTTCATTTGGGGGTACAAAACACACAGGATGTCTAAAAGCCACCTTCAAAAATCAAGAGACTGTGGAGGCCTGGGTCTGCCATGTTTTTTTACATTACTACTGGGCTGCCAATGTCAGAGTTATGGTATATGGTATAAACCCATACTGGCAGTATGGGGTACATCCCGCCTCCTTGGCTGGCCATTGAAAAAAAACCTAACCCACAAGACTCCTCTCCCTGCTCTCCTCTTCTCATCCCCAAGGCCCCCCATAGTCTACAGGAAGGATCATTTTGTCCTGTTAAACACTCAGGATCTGGAATCAAATTAGAAAATGTCTTGTGCTCCCAAACACCTCTGTACACACTCCAATCTGGCAGAACCATGCCTTTTTGCCATCTCTTACAGACACAGCTTTTAGAGAGTGGAGCTGTAGGGGTATTCTTAGTTTAAAAGAGCTTTATGTTGACGGACACTTAGGCTGCTTTGAACAATTACAGTCCAAATTCTCTTTCACAATGTCAGTTTTTTTTAGATATCTACAACTGAGTCACTATGTCCAACAGGCTATTATGCCATATGAACTACTGCCTGAAAATAAAACATTGCTCAAAACCCTTCAGTGGTTGGTACTTCCTACACTAGCAAAATGTTCCATATCCCAAGAACCAGTTTACATCTGCCATCCAACTAACAGTGCACCTCCAGCTGCCTCCTCAGGATCCTCAGGTTGCTGGCACACTGATGATCTTCTGATCACAACACCAGTTCTGAACATGGCCCACTCAGATTCCATGTCCCCAATCTCCTGCGGAACCACAACCCCAACTTTGTATGCCACCCCACTGATGCACAAAAACCAGTGCTATGCAACTCTTGTTGGGGAAGTGCTTAGACTGATGTTGTAGTTTAAACACCCTCCTTTTTCTGTCCTCAGGTATGGTGGTGTATGGGGAGCCAATCACAGCTGGTCTGGCAATTGATGGCTCTCAGTATTGGTCCAAAGATTGGGCCACAGCTGCCGCCTTTGTCATGAGCCCGCCCCTCAACCCTGACCCTTCAACTCCACAGTACCTGACCTCTCTGTTAGCATGGTTAGTATGACTCTACCTCTCTGTACTTAGTATGACTCTACTTCCTTACCTACCTTGTGTGTTGTTTTACTTAGTATGACTCTACTTCCTTACCTACCTTGTGTGTTGTTTTATTTGTATGTGTGTTTTTTCAGTGGGGACCTCCAGGTGACTTCCAGTGCTCAGGCCAGCTTCTCTACAGCTCAAAAAGCTGTTGGAAAAGACAACTTCACTCTGATTCCAGAGGGAACCAATGGGATTGAGGAAAGGATGTCTGTGGTGTGGGACAGAGCCGTGGTAAGATAAGTGATCTTCACTCTGTGAGGAAACTGCCTACATTTTCACCTTTCCACTTCTGACCTATCATGATCATGACATGTTAGCTGACATTTGTCTTAATTTTTATTTGTCTTTCTGTCTCTGCAGACTTCGGGAAAGATGGATGAGAATGAGTTTGTCGCAGTAACAAGCACAAACGCTGCTAAAATCTTCAACATGTACCCGCGCAAAGGTATTGCATCAGTCAGAGGACTTAGACTGTGGACAAGACTGATGCTGTATCTCAGTTCACATCCTTCTGTTAGTACTCTTCGATGCAATAGTCTCTGTACTCTGTGTACTTCCTGCTCTAGTGCTCTAATTTCAGCAGGGTAGTGTTGTCTCTATTCAGGTATGGCCGTAGTGAACTTAACGGAAATTACGATTACGTTTTACCTCTTCTTCTTCTTCTTCTTCTTCTTCGTCTTCTTCTTCTCTGAATTATAACCATGCAGAGCATTAGTTCCAACATCCAACCTCCAAAAATATAAATATAAATATAAATATAAATCATACGCACGGTTTACATTTGTATATTGAAGTTTTCACCTCAGTATTTATTTATATATGTCAGTGGTCCCTCTGCTTCAGCTATGTTGACGAATTGGCATCCACTGAGGGTGAGAAGTGTCCTGAATTTTTCACTCACCATCTGGGTCCTCACAGTACACTCACTTTAGAGAGGGCGGACAGGGTGAACCACCTGATGGACTCAACATAGAAGGAGGGGAGCGGCGTTGAGTTCAGTTGGTAGAGCAGCTGCCCCACGTGTGAAGGCTCAGTCCTTGCTGAGGAAGCTCGGGTTTCAAATCTGACCTGTGGCTCTTTCCCGCATGTCATTCCCCGTCTCTCTCTCTCTCTCCACATTCCTGTCATTCTTCAGCTGTCTCTATCAAAATAAAGCTTGAAAAGGCCAAACATAGAAAGGGGAAGTCTGGACTGAGACACAGCAATGAAGACTTTATATTTACTTACACAAGATTTTTACTTAACTGATTTAAAGATTTATCTGCGTTTTACTGCTCATACTGGTCAAATATCCAGCAGCACTGCTGTTTTCTGTCAGACTGATGTATCCATCCTCTGTGTTTAGGACGGATTGCTGTTGGATCAGATGCTGATATTGTCATCTGGAACCCAAAGGAGACGCAAACTGTTTCTGCAAAGACTCACAACCTGGTAATACATTGATTCTTCATTATTTCTGATCAAAATACATTCGTCATAAACTGATCCTCGTCCTACTCGCTATGCTCCTGGTCTGAGTGTAGACGGTGGAGGTGAACATCTTAGAGGGTTTGGAGTTTCGAGGTGTGGCTTCGGTGGTGATCAGTGGTGGTCGAGTTGTTTTGGAGGACGGAAAACTCAACGTGACTGAAGGTTCAGGACGCTTTGTCCCCAGGAAGGCTTTCCCCGATGCTGTCTACAAGAGGATCAGAGCCCGCAGCAAGGTAACTAACCAACTGATCAACAAGTAAACCAGATAACCAACTGACCAACAGGTTAAACAGCAAGGTAACCAGAACCTGTAGCGAGTTAAGGGATAGTTAACAGATTAATCAGATAACCATCTGACCAACTGATAACTACCTGAAACCCTGACAGATGATTAGCATTTGCAGTATGGTACCCAGTGAGCTAGGTTAATCGACCAGTCCACCTCAGAGTTTTCCTTCCTCATCTTAGATGGCCGAAGCTCGTGGGGTCCCCCGTGGAAACTATGATGGTCCAGTCCATGATGTCATCAGTATGACTAAATCGGTCCCGTCCACTCCAACCACCAGAGGGCCCCCCTGTCCAAAAACCCAGACCGGCACCCGAAACCTCCACCAATCAGGATTCACCCTGGCAGGTAGTGTTCATCATGCAGGACACACATACACCAATCTGCAGTATACTGATTAATAATTAACTACAGCTGTTGACTCTGAAGTGCATCCTGGGTAAAGTTTACAGTTAAATTAACATCACTTCTTCTTATTTCCAGGAGCTCAAGTTGACGACCACATACCTCGTCGCTCGACTCAGAGGATTGTGGCACCACCTGGTGGACGATCCAACATTACATCTTTATCTTAAGCCAAACCATACTACAAGAATTAGTGCTACACCCTGAAAGAAATACTTTATGTACCACTGATCCCTACTCCAACCTCACATCCCATGACAGTATTATTTCAACTAGTACTTAGTCTCAAAACTGAAATTTTCCTACCTGTACTAAACCTTAGTACAACCCCAAAGCTAATGTTAAACCCCACCACAACACAAATACTCAAACAGTAAAGTAGTACTGAACCCTACAAACTCTGTAAATGTTTAACTCATAACAAACCCTACAACCTAAGTACTTTAACTAGTAGGAAGCCTACAGTAACCCTACAACTATTGCAACTACTACTGAACCCTGTCACAACCTTACAAACCCTGCAACAAGCTTACCGTCAGCCTTGCACCCTAGAACACTAGTACTTACCAACAACAACCCGACAGCTAGTACTCAACCCTACAACCTGAAACCCCTATAGTACTAGTTTGAACACAGTAACAGCAATTAATAGTACTTATTCCTGCACTAATAGTATTCCAACTAGTAGTTCACTCAATAAGCAAGTAGTTATAAACCCTGTGAGTACTAAATGTGACAATAATTGTACTTCTGCAACTGTCAAACCTAATAACAACCATCCAATTACTAAAGCAATAGCACTCCAGGTAGTACTAAACCCTACAACAAAGGTACTACAACACTACAACTAAAACCTGCTTACTTTACCAGACTAAATAAAGGTACTTCAACCCTACAAGTACTAACCCCGAAAAATACCCAACAGCTAGTATTAAAGTCTAAATTTTAAAGTAATGGCAATACAACACTACAAATACTACTATTACTAGTATATATTCTATACTATTATAGTACTGAAACAACAAGTATTAAACCATCAAACTAATGCTAAATTCTTAAATAATGGTTGATCAACTATTACAAAAAAATGTTACAATAGTACGTGAAACCCTAAAACCAGGACTTTATCCGTTAACTACTACTTTATCCTATGACAGTAGTACCTCAAATAGTACTATACAGCAATCCTACAGCTAGTACTAAATCCTGCAACAATGGTACTACAACTTTACAAATTACTTCAAATCTGACTACAACCTTACAAATCCTACAACTACCCTACAAATAGCACTGAATGTTACAACAGTGGTACCATCACAACCTGACACTGATTACTACATTCTACAAGAACAATACATAAACATGTATTGACTGATATCAGTCACTTGAAGTACTCTGAATGTGAACATTTCATCTCATTTGTCCTAAAAGTGACCACTTCATCAAGTTCTCTCAGAGCTGTATCTCAGTTCAAATCCCTCTGTTAGTACTCTTCTATGTAGTACTCACTTTATGCTGTGTACCTCCTGGTGTAGTGCTCTAATTTTAGCACACAGTTGTCTCAGTTCAAGTATGGCTATTGTGAACTTCTTGAATCAGAGATAATGATGGCAATATTTTACCGCCTCTTCTTCTCTGAATTTTGTAACCGTGTGGAAAAAAGTGTCCAGAGTTGGTCACTCATCCAGTTCATCACAGTACTCTGACAGGATGGACACACTCATAGACTCAGACAGAGGAAGTCTGGAAGGATGAGGACTGAGACACAGCATTTGTCTGTCAGTACTTAAACATACTTTCTGTTTCGTTAATAGTGATGTAAATACAAACAGATGTTTTCTGTCATACACTCATTCTGCTTGCTGTAAATTCAATTAGTATTATTAATATTAACTGTAGATCTCCATCTAATTAAGTCTAATTTAAGGTCTTTTATAATAGATTCCAGGTTACTCCTGGTCCTGGTCCAGATCACTGTTATATCTTAGAAGAATATAAGTACATGTTGTTCTGTCCAGTGATCAGTGTTTCTGTTGGACTGAGCAAGCCTGTCAGACTAACATTAGACTCTGTGTGAACTCAAACTGATAAACGGTGCTAATAATTAATCCAGTGGTAGCCTGTAAGTAGCAGTCCCTTCTATGCCACACGCACAACCGGAAGTGAACTAATTCACACTGCCTACAGCAATACCATGGGTGTGTTTAAAAAAAAAAAAAAAAAACTCACTCATTCACTAAAATGGCGTTCACTTGTTTTAATGTGAACTTTTTATCCAGCATGAGCGGCCTGTCATTCTCCTGCTTGGCCCGCCTACGCAGAGAACAGAGCATGTGGATTGGTCGATTTGAGGCATGATCTCATTGCTGCAGAACAGGCACTTCATTAACCAATCCCTGAGCTTGATTTAACACCACAATCATCCACGAGTACTTCCATGGTCTGACCTCTGACCCTGACAGTGAGGAGACCTGTGATGTCACAGCTACAGACTTCTCCCCTTCCTGCTCTGTGACCTCTGAAGGGATTTTTAACTTTTAATGTGTTTGATCTGATCACTTTGTATTTTTTACAGTTTTTCTATCCTGCTAATGTTAGCATCAGTGATCATAGAACTCACAACAGTTCAGCCAATGAGCATCACACATCAGCCATATTGGAGCCAGGCTGTTGCTAAGGTAACAGCAGATTCTGATGAAGAATAAGAAACAGTATATTCCAGCGATGTTTGGTTCCATCATGGCATCCTCGTCAATCAGATTTGGTTCAAACATGGCTGAATTGTTTCTGTAGCCATTGGTTGTCTTTTGTCCTTAGATGTTGGAGCCAACACTCTTCATCTACGCAGTGTTCATGTGCAGATATGAAATGTGTATGTGAGGGGTTACCGTGGTGATGATGCATCTGTTGTTGTTGTAGTGAATTTCAAACTTGTTCCTGTTGTGATGAGAGCTGCATGAATAAAGTGAAGACAAACAGCTGAGTGAGTGTTTCATTTGTCATCCATCCATCCACTTCCTGCCTCCAATCCAGGTCGGACCGCGACCAGATGTCCCTCGAATCAGCAACACATTCCATCTTCTCTGAGAGGATCCTGAGATGTTCCCAGCCCAGTGAACTATGGTCCCTCCATTAGCGATACACCTCCAGTCCAATCTGTTGTCCAGGTGCACACCCAAGTACCTGTAGTCCTCCACCACCACCACCACATCTACACCCTGGATGGAAATTGCTCAGGTTACACCTCCTGAAGTTCACAAGCATCTATTTGGTTCATGTTGATCTGGTTCATCAGAATCAGATTTATTGCCAAGTAGGTTTGCACTTACAAGGAATTTGACTTGATGTAGTTGGTGCAGAGTAAACATTAAGTAAAAAATATTGATTGATTGTTGATCTGGTTCCTGTTGATCCGATTCATGTTGATCTAGTTCATGTTGATCTGGTTCATGATATGGCAGACCCAGAAGTCACTGAAGAGAGAGCAGACTGAGGCCCTTTAAAGTGAGCAGATGATCTACCAGCTGATGTCTGTCTGTAGTTATGTCACGTATGTTCATTGGACGTTAAATCTGCCAAATCTGCACGTTCCATGACGTTACCTGTCACGTTTCATGTGTTACCTGTCATGTCAAGTCACCCCTACCCCGTGATGAACCAGCTGCAACGATGACATCACCACCAACAGGAAGAGCAGGTGAGTCACGTGTTCGCAGACGCAGATAAATGAATGAAACGGGTGATGAGCTGCAGCGTCACTTCAACGGTGAGTTCAAACAGCGGTGTGCCTTTGACATCCTATCTTTGACATCTGAGATGTTGAGACAGAGATAAAAACACGTGACAGTCGGTGTGGTCCCGGTAACGAGCCTGGTACCCCCGTCATCGATGCACTGCATGAATCTGATGAGACTAAAAGAAGGCTCGGTGGTTCTGATCAGCGTCTTGCAGGATCTACACTGTGATCCCGCACCGCATAAAACCCGCAGAAGGATCTGATGCGTGACTGCAGGACTGATCAGTTTAAATAGAACAGAACTGGTCCCTGGTCTCATACGGTAATAATGTTGAACTGAACCACCAAAATAAGAGTCCTGTTGTCCTTCATGTTTCAGAGCGGGCCGCGATGGGGGAGTCTCGGCTCATCGTGGAGGAGCTGCTGGCGCTGTGTCTCCAGAGGATCCGGATGGAGGAGAACATGGTCAACACCGAGCAAGGTGAGTCAGGATCACACCTGCACCAGGACCAGTTTACAGTAGTCAGTAGTTGTGTTGTGTAGTCGTGGCGTAGGCTTTGTTTACAGGAAGTGTGTTCACATTAATCTGATGTAAACTGATTGATGCTGGGACAGAACAACTGCGGTCAAGCCAGCCGTCTGTCGTTTTCGCGTGGTCAAGTCAGCTGCTCCAATATTTTCAAGTGCGCCCTTATTGCCCACTTTATGGCAAATACTTTGAGAAAACTGGAAAAGTCAGCTCTAGCTTACTGCAGCGTGTGGACACTTCCGGTTTTAAAAATGAAACGTGGGTGTTAAATGTATTAAACGTTTATTTATAAAATATGAAGAATGTTAAGATTTGATTTTTTTTTTTTTAAATTGTCTCATAAAACAAATATGATCCTGCACTGCTTCAATGCTCATATTTACATTGTGAAATGTATTATGAATTAATAAGAAAAATTTGAGAGGAGTTAAAATGCTTGCCATATTTTATATGAATTTTTAATACAATTCATAATGTAAATATGAGCTTTAAAGCTTAATAGCTTACAGGTTATGTGACCTATTGGCTCAAAATCAGCGTAGGACAGTAGATCTACTCTTGCTGTATGAGACACAGTTCTTTTTATAGCATTTTAACACTTGTCATATTTTTTTATGAATTTTTTAATACATTTCATGTAAATATGAGCACTGAAGCAGTGCAGGATCATACTTGTTTTATGAGACACACTTTTAAAAAAAAATCAAAAAAAAAGTATTTGCCATAAAGTCGGCAATAAGGGCGCACTTGAAAATATTGCAGCGGCTGACTTGACCACGCGAAAACGAGAGACGGCTGGCTTGACCGCAGTACAGAACAAAGACTCGTGGTCTTATCCAGGGTGTGTTGTGTTTTAGAGTTTGTCGACGTGCTGAAGAACCTTGAGACAGTCAGGAAGCGATGGCTGCACGCCGAGCTGGAGATGAAGAAGTACAAAGAGCTGCTGGTGAAGTCCGATGTTGCCAAAGCAGCTCTGGAGGTCAAACTGAAACACGCCCGGAACCAGCTGGACGTGGAGATGAAGAAACGCTACAAGATCGAGGGGGACTACCAGTACCTGGTGAGTCCAGAACGCCTGTAGCACAGACTGCCCTCTCCTAGTTCAGCTCTTATTCTGTTCACACTCTAAGTATACAAATGTTCAGGTTTTGTTGTAATGACCTCTGCAGCCTGTGGGGGGTGCTCACAGATCCTCATCGCTGTTGTTTTTCCTGTGACGAATCCAGCAGAGGCAGATGCAGCTCATGTGTGATATCCTGGTCCACGACAGTAAATCCAATGCCTGTTTGAATGACGAACAGAAATCTCTTCTGGCCACTTTTGAACACAAAGGAGCGAATATGACTCTACTCCGGAGCAGCAAACGGTGAGACAATTCCAGCAGTGACCACATGAAGGTGCTCGGTCCAGATGTTCTAGTTCTTTCAGGGTTTTGAGATGAAACTGAAGGAGTTTAGTTGATTCTCAGTGGTTTCAGGAGCTGACACTTGCATTAATAAACGTTTGTTGAATCTGAAAAGGTTTTTGTGCCATTGTTCATTTAGGTTGTCCGTGATTGATGAGTCGTCTTTTCTGTCTCACTCTGACATCAGCTACGATCGGACTGATGATGATGTGGTACGATACTTTAAACTGGACCTCAGATATTCTGAATTAAACGCATTTCAGTGTCAATGTTAACATTTGTTTTTCATGTTTCAGGATCTGGACACCACCGTGATTAAACCCCTGAGATCTCGGGCCAGAGAGAAGAGGGTGAGAGTGCCATTTTGTCTGTTTGATGTTGTGACGATCAAGATTGCTGTCTCGGTGTTTGTGTGCCTTGTTTTGTTGTGGTTACCAGTCCATCAACAACTTGCATCTGGAAAACAACTGAATCAGTTCCACTGTCACAAAGGGACAGACCTAAGGCCACCACAGGACTCCAAAACTACCCTTCACTGTGACCTTTGTGGTCCTTCCATCATCACCCAGGACCTCATGTGGGACTTCAACAGAGGATGAACTTCCTGCTCAAAGTTTAACCTGCCAAAGACCATGATGATGCTCCATCCTCACCTCCTCTATCACCATCTGAACGCTGCTGCCCCCGCCGAGGATGAGTGTGGACTACAGCAGATCATTCAGTCTGAAGGTGATTGGCTGCCAACTGCAGGACCTGTACTCCCCCAGGACCCTGAGGCGAGCAGGATTGTGGCTGACCCTTTCCAGACTAGACACAAACATTCTGAGACCAGCAGGAGGCTATGGTCCACTGAATTCTCACAAAAGCAACAAGAACTGTTTGTTCCCGACTGACTGCATTTGGTGATCAGATTAGGCCCAGGACCCCCCAGGACCCGGGCTCTTATCCATAGACTCTAACATGAACATAGTCTCCACATCTGTTTCCATGTTCTGGATTCTTCTGTTTCACAGAAACTTTCATGTTCTTCGAAAATCAGATTTATATTTTCATATTTTGATTTACTCTGAGATCAGTTGCACCAGCATTCCTTGTACATTTAACCATGCCTGGTATTGAACTTGCAGCGCTCATCGATGGGACCGGCTGTCGGCGCTCCAGTTGGGAAGCGAGGGCGAGGAGGAAACGTTTCTGAGCTGCTGGAGAGAAAAACTTTGGAGAAGGTGACGAGACACAGAAGATGTTAATATGAAACCTTATGTAAACCTTTATCTGTCAAGTTCTCTGTTTTGTTATTTAACTGTACCTATGTCTATATCTGTATGTACTATGAGAGCAAAGTGTAATCGGAGTCAAAATTCCTCATCTGTGTACAGTGTACACACACCTGGCCAATTAAAGTGATTCTGATTCTGAAACATTTGAATCTACAGCTGAATCGTTTACTTTTTGACTCAGGAAGTTGAGACCATCGTGAAGGCGTCTGTGACAACTCCTGAGACCGGTGGACAGATCCACATGGTGGTGGGAATCACACAGGAGACCCCTGAAAACCCAACCCGGACCCTAACCCAGGAGTGTGCTGTTTCAATCGGAGGAGGAGGTGAGCTCAGACGGTTACAGACGGTTTGTCTGACATGTCCTTTCAGACAGACAAATTTCTTCGTCTGTCTCCATCGTTCACTTTGACTGTAAAGGGGGATGGGGAGGCTGGAGAGCTGTAACAGCAACACAAAATTAAATAAAAATTAGTTGATTTATTAGAATATCACTGTGACAATGTCTACAAATCAAACACTTGAATGATGTCACCACAGAGGTGGTCGTGACTGAGACTGAAATAAAATCCAGAATCGTCTTTGACCGAGACAAGACCTTTAACTGTCAAGACTAAGACCAACTTCAGTGCATCGACACTGATGGACAAGAGCTGCACAGCAGACGCCAGACTTAATTTACAAATACATTTTCACCACGCTCCTCATGTCGTCTTTTAACACTCAACATTTAGAAGTTTGTAGTCACATGGAAATCTTTGCTCTGTTCTTCAGATCAGACCTCAATCTGGTCTCACTGCGATGACACAATGGCTGAGCCTGAAACTGAAACAAAGATGGAGGACACCGCCATAGTCCGAGCGTCTTACACCTACAGATCTGAGAAAACCCCAAAACATGTTTTCCTCTCTAAAACGGTATGAGAGCTGCTCTGGTTAGTCCAAGTCAAGCAATACTTAGGAAAGTTCTTCAAGTTCTACACAGAACATCAAATGTTGGAGGGTGGTCTGCTGTCATTTTTAAACGTGAGGGTAGTCAGGCAGTCTGGTCTGTATTTCAAACCAGTCCATGGTCCAGATCTTATCATTAAAAGAACCCAAAGAACATAAAACTGTTAAATATAATGAATGACCTTCTCCATGTTTGACGTGGTCCCCACAGTACTGTCGGTGTGACTTGTCCTCCAGGTGATCCGGCCGGAGACCTGCTCGCCGTGTGGTAAGAGGATCCGCTTTGGGAAGATGGCGGTGAAGTGCAGGAGCTGCCGCGCGGTTGCTCATCCGGAGTGCAAACAGAAATTCATTGATGGCTGTTCCGCTGCTGCCACGGCAGGAATTTCAGTTCAACAGGTACCTCAGAACCACTGAAGACATCCAGACCAAAATCAGTCAGTCTTGTTTTAGAACAAGTTGAACAGTGAGGATCGAACACACAGGTGACACAACAGGATCTGATCTCTGATTCTCAAGTAGGCATATATGTTGGTCTTAGCATGTTAGCATCTATCAGATTAGGAGCAACATTTTTTACTTCTTCCATTCCTCCATGTCCAGATTAAAGCCTCCTCCCTGAAGATCCCCCTTTAAACAGTCTCATATGTTGTCTGTTTTCTCTTCAGAACTTGTTGGAGAGTTTGGCCCTGGGGGTCCAGCCCAGGGTGCCTATGCTGGTCATGGAGTGTGTGACTGAGATCGAAAGGAGGGGGCTGGAGGAGGTCAGCCTGTTCTCTAACCTGTGTGTCTTTCTCTGTACAAAGATCTGAACAGACTCTTTAGAGGAAATGGTCTTGGTCCTGTCTGGTGGGTCCAGCCTAATGGGTCTAAGAAGGTTTTGTGTTTGTTGCTGCAGGGGGAATACAGTTAGTATCTCACTAGCATCCATCATTAGCAGAGCGGTCCAAACCACTCAAGTTTGTTGCCAGCAGAGCCTGGACTACCTTAGCCTGGACTGCATTAGCCTAAAGGAACCATGCGTCTTCAAACTACCTCTTGGTATCATGTGATAGCATGCAAGGTCAAGTGGGTGGGGTACACCACCTGAATTAGATCAGAGCACACCTCAGGTTTGAAAACGGCCTAACTGTGACCCAGCACTGATCCAGGTGCTGATGTCTGTTTGCAGAGGGGTCTGTACAGAGTTTCTGGAGGGGAGCGTTTGGTGAAGGAGCTCAGAGATCGATTCATTCAGGGGAAAACACCGCTCATGCTCAGTAAAGTCCATGACATCCATGTGGTCTGTGGTCTTCTTAAAGACTTTCTGAGAAAACTGAAAGAACCCCTCATCACCTTCAGGCTGCACCGCACCTTCATGGAGGCTTCAGGTATGAAGGGTAACAATCCACCACCAACTAGAGTACGAGTCCACCACCAACAGAATATTTCTGTGTGTTTGTTGCAGAACTTGCTGATGAAGACAACAGTGTGGCCATCTTGTATCAGGCCATAGCAGAGCTGCCAAAAGCCAACAGGGACACACTGGCATTTCTTATGCTGCACTTACACAAGTAAGACCTTTTTAATAATAAATACAATAATACAAATTAATAATAATAGAATTATTACTTTATTTAAAAATCTGCTCATTCCGACTCTCTGTGGTCTGTTTATTTCTGTCTTTGTGTGTTTCAGGGTGATGAAGAGTCCTCAGTGTCAGATGGACAAGAATAATCTGGCCCGGGTGTTTGGACCGACTATAGTGGGACATGGGATGTCTGAGCCCTCTCCGACAACCATCATGAGAGACACAAACACTCAGCCGAAGGTTCATTCTGACAAATGATGATGACGGATCTGTTTGACCGTGACCTAATTAAAGGCATCTTTTCGTACCTTGTTCTCAGGTTATTTGTCGCATGTTATCCCTCCCTGAAGCCTACTGGAGACGTGTCCTTGCCATCCAGACGGATCAGACCTCATCCACTCCAGCCTACAGCCAGGATGGTGGTCATGGTGGGTTTCCAGAAGTCTTCATTGTGAATCTTACTGGTCCTCCCACTGGTCCAGCCACATGAATAAGAGTTAACATGTGGGTCGTGGATTTTACTGGTGTGGACCATCAAAGGGTTTTCATGAAGTCTTTTTGGTTCCAGGTCGGTTGTTTAAACCATTGACATCTCCAGAGTTGAACAGCTGCTATAAAATTCCCAGCAGAGGATCTCTGAGGGGAAGGATCAGGAACCTGGGCCACGCTCTCACCAGCACGTAAGACTACAACAGATGTAGCGTTTTGACTCAGATTTTAGTTTCTCAAATCATATCAGTCACCTGCCCCCCAAAACCACAGACCCCCATGACACAAACCTGTACCAAAAACAAACCACTAACTGGGTCTGTACGAGAGGGTGACAGGTTCTGTGCGGGTTTGATGGCATGACGTGTTGAACATTTCAGATGTTTTGGGGAAACTAAATTTGTTTTATTTTTTATTCAAACAAAATGTGTGTGTCTGTGTTCAGGTCTCCAGAAGGTTCTGGGGTCTGGAGGTGCCTGTGCCTGTTACTTTCTAACATCTGGTCTCTGTTTTTCTTCAGAGGTCCAGTAGAACCAGGGAGGAGGTTCTTCACATCACCCAGCTGATGTAGATCAGACCTAGTTCACAGGAAGTGATTTAATGAGTATCAGAAAATGAAACATGTTTTTGTACCAAGCATTTGAAATATTTTATGAAAGTTTAAATAAAATGATTTTTGTAATAAAAAGAATTAATGACCCGTTGAAGCTTTTATTTTGAAAATAGAGCTGGAGGGTTTCGTGTTTAGGCTTTTATTTTTAATAACGTTAAATGGAAGCTCGACCACGTTTCTGTTATAAGTATAATTACTGTACTAACTGTATTAATACTCTTTAGACGAAGTATAAATGCTGCAGTTTCTTTGTATATAGATACTCTTCAGATGAAGT
Organism: Protonibea diacanthus; assembly: GCA_028641955.1. Classification (NCBI taxonomy): domain Eukaryota; kingdom Metazoa; phylum Chordata; class Actinopteri; family Sciaenidae; genus Protonibea; species Protonibea diacanthus. Next base: position 21,819,247 of record CM053996.1, on the reverse strand, counting down.
ATAAATACTGCAGCTTCTGTGTATTAATACTCTTCAGATGAAGTATAAATACTGTCGTTTCTGTGTGTTAATACTCTTTAGATGAGGTATAAATACTGCAGCTTGTGTGTATTAATACTCTTCAGATTAAGTATAAATACTGCCGTAACGCCGCGATTGTTTTGGTCGACCCACAAAAAGCGTGACTAGTGTCGACTACTGCGCAGCTGCATTGCGCAGAGGTCAAAGGTCAGACGATCCCGGAACATCAACAAAGCGAAGAGGTAACAGCTGTTCGGGTCGGTTCGGTGTTCCTCTGATTCCGCCGACATGTTCTCCGTTTTACCATCCACAAACACTTTAGTGTTGGCGGCTCTGAGTCTGGTTCTGACCCGCCTGTCCTGCTCCTCTGTGTCGGTCCCGGACATCCCGCACATCGCCGCTTACTTCGGAACCAAGACCCGATACGAGGAGGTGAACCCGCACCTGCTGCGGGACGTCTTCTCCGTCAACATCTCCATCCTAAAACCTCCACCCAATGAGCGCTGCACCCCGGTCCATCTGACCGCCATCATCAGGCACGGCAGCCGGTACCCGACCGTCAAAAACATCCGGAGGATCCAGAAGCTGAGCGAGCTGGTCCGAAGAGAAGCTACCCGAGGAGACGCGTCCTCCGAGGGCACCGCGGGCTCCGCGGGCTGGCTGCAGGACATCCAGAACCGATGGGAGAACTGGTACACCGAGGACATGGACGGTGAGTACAGACCAGAAAAACTACAGACATGTCAGAGTAAACTACAGACACGTCAGCGTAAACTACAGACATGTCAGTGTAAACTACTGACACAGAGCAAACTACAGACACGTCAGCGTAAACTACAGACATCAGTGTAAAACTACTTACACATCAGAGTAAACTACAGACATGTCAGTGTAAAACTACTGACACATCAGTGTAAACTACAGACATGTCAGCGTAAATTACAGACACGTCAGTATAAACTACTGACACAGGATAAACTACAGACACGTCAGCGTAAACTACAGACACGTCAGCGTAAACTACAGACACATTAGAGTAAACTACAGACACGTCAGTGTAAAACTACTGACACATTAGTGTAAACTACAGACATGTCAGTGTAAAACTACTGACACATCAGTGTAAACTACAGACACGTCAGCGTAAAACTACAGACATGTCAGCATAAACTACAGACACGTCAGTGTAAAACTACAGACACGTCAGTGTAAACTACAGACACGTCAGACTAAATTACACACATGTAAGCATAAAACTACAGACACATCAGTGTAAACTACTGACACATTAGAGTAAATTACACACATGTGAGCATAAAACTACAGACACATCAGTGTAAACTACTGACACATTAGAGTAAACTACAGACATGTCAGTGTAAACTACAGACACATGTGAGCATAAAACTACAGACACATCAGTGTAAACTACTGACACATTAGAGTAAACTACAGACATGTCAGTGTAAACTACAGACACATGTGAGCATAAAACTACAGACACATCAGTGTAAACTACTGACACATTAGAGTAAACTACAGACATGTCAGTGTAAACTACAGACACATGTGAGCATAAAACTACAGACACATCAGTGTAAACTACTGACACATTAGAGTAAACTACAGACATGTCAGTGTAAACTACAGACACATGTGAGCATAAAACTACAGACACATCAGTGTAAACTACTGACACATTAGAGTAAACTACAGACATGTCAGTGTAAACTACAGACACATGTGAGCATAAAACTACAGACACATCAGTGTAAACTACTGACACATTAGAGTAAACTACAGACATGTCAGTGTAAACTACAGACACATCACACGTCAGAGTAAATTACACACGTGAGCATAAAACTACAGACACATCAGTGTAAACTACTGACACATTAGAGTAAACTACAGACATGTCAGTGTAAACTACTGACACATTAGAGTAAACTACAGACACATCAGTGTAAACTACAGACACATCACATTCGCCTCCTCCTCCTTCTTCTCCTCCTCCTTCACCTTCTCCTCCTCCTCCTGCTTCACCTCCTCCTTCACCTCCTTCTCATCCTTCACCTTCTCCTCCTTCTCCTCCTCCTTCACCTTCTCCTCCTTCTTCACGTCCTTCTTCACCTTCTCCTCCTTCTCCTCCTCCTTCACCTTCTAATCCTTCACCTTCTCCTCCTCCTCCTTCTTCACCTCCTCCTTCAACTTCTCCTCCTCCTCCCCCTCAGGTCAGCTGGCGATGAAGGGGAGAGAGGATCTCCGTCAGCTGGCCGTCCGTCTCTCCTCGTTGTTCCCGTTGCTCCTCTCAGAGGAGAACATGAAGAGGATCAGTTTGAGAAGCAGCTCGAAGCATCGCTGTGTGAGCAGCGTGGAGGCGTTTCAAGACGGCCTGCAGCAGGTGTGGAGCCGCCAAGGTGAGTCCATGTACTCGTCACTCGGCATTCTGGGAAATGTAGGCGGACTGACTAGCGTCTCTGTCTGTAGAGGTGCAGTACAGCCACCAGGTGGACGACGAGCTCATGCGCTTCTTTGAGCGTTGCCGTGGTTATGTGGAGGGCGTGGAGAACAACCGCACAGCGCTGCTGGAGGTGGAGAGGTTCAAACACGGCATGGAGATGGAGGCAGTGAGGAGGAGGATGGCTGAGAGGCTGGGCCTGCCTCACCACCGCCTCACCCCAGGTAACACAGACCTCATTAACATAAACACAGCCTGACCATGCCCCTTTAACTACAGCCTGATCCCGTCTTCAGAGGTGTCCTCACAGAGTAGAGATGGCGTCATGCTGAAGGTTGTCCTTCCATGTCTCCTATAGATTTGGTTGAAGCAGCGTTCTTCTTGTGTTCATATGAACTGTCAATCAAATCTCTTCACTCGCCGTGGTGTTTCCTATTTGACGAGAATGACGCAAAGGTACAACGTCCAATCATACATGTTTGTAGTTCAGTCATACATGTTTGTTGTCCTCTAGGACATGTTTGTAGTCCTGTAGGATGACATGTTTGTAGTGCCGTCTCTCTGCAGGTGATGGAGTACAAGTCGGACCTGAAGCAGTATTGGAAGCGGTCTCATGGTCATGTGATCAGCAGTCTGTCCAGCTGTCCTCTCTTTCATCACGTCTTCAGGACACTGGACAAAGCAGGACGTCCCCGCAGGTCAGTGACATCATCAATACCCAATCTTTATTGATTAATGTAAGCTATATTCTTTGATACAGACTCTTGTTTTGAAGGGGCAGAAGACAGGAAGCTGGCAGTCATGTGATCTTTATTGATTATTGATCAGCCTGTTGGTCCTTCAGGTCCACGGAGGCGTCACCTGAGCCAGCCTCCATCCTGGTTGGTCACGCCGAGACGCTCCTCCCCCTCCTCTCCCTGCTTGGACTCTACAAGGACCAGACTTCACCCACCGCCAACAACTACCACTCACAGCACGGTATGAAGCTCTGCCTCCATCCTGATGTCCAATCAGAGATAAGGTTCACGTTCTGAGCATGTTTCCTGTCATGTCCCGCAGGTCGAAGTTTCCGGACCAGTGTGATCGTCCCATACGCCGCCAACCTGCTCTTTGTCCTGTACGACTGCCAGCGAGGCCCACGGCTGCAGATGCTCATCAATGAGTCACCGGTTCGATTCCCAGGGCTGATGGAGGACGCACCGCTGTACCGAGATGTCCGGGCCACATACCGCCACCTGCTGGACGGCTGTGACTTCCACCACGAGTGTGAGGGAAGACCTGGAGGACGAGGACCAAACACAGAACTCTGAGGAAGACTGGGTCAACCAGAACCCTCTGCAAGGCCTTAATGTGTCTGCCTGTCTGTCTGTCTGTTTGGGTTTTCTTTTTTTGTTTCATTGAAGCTTTAATTTTAATCTGCTGAAACAAAACGTTCTGTCAACGTTGCCTTCAGGTTTGTTTTGATGATCAGGTGACAGGTTTATTGATTTTTGATCAGCTGTCTATCAAGATGAATGTGGAAAAGTTCTTTTCACAATAAGAGTTCGGTTTCAGGGTCCAATATTTATTTTTGTTTTCACTCCCAGTTGTCAGTCTTTACAAAATGAAACTTTTAATGAATCAGCTGTTAAACAGAATCATTGTGAAGACTTTTATTCTGAAATCTTTGAGACAAAAAGAAGTCTCACACAAACATTTTATTTTGAAGTTTATTACATCATAACTCAACAGCAAATATGACACCGTAAATAAAAAGACAATGAAAAAATTAATTTGGCAAATTTCATGAAATTGTCTGAACGAGTCGTTAATTCTTCTAAATCTGTAAACATCAAAGCTTAACGACAACGAAGAGACAAAAACATTTTACAGTGTAAACGTTAATGACTTCATCAGACCTTTATTTTGAAATTACAAACCCATAAAACCAAGTCTGACTTTCCAAAATAAAATACATAATAGTTTTAAATCCTTGGATGTTTCATGATTTATATTTCATGATAATATTTTCTCACACACACACGCTATTTAGATGTTCCTTTCACATTTACAGGTATGTTACAGACGATGATGAATTCAGCAGGTGGAGTCTGTTTGTTGGAGTTGAAGAAACTTTATCGACAGAACAAAAAAACTATGACAATCAGCTGCTTCAAATAAAAATTCTGAAGTGATCATGTGATCGGCGTGTTCAGTCCAGAGCGGCGTGTAGCAGGGCGCCATGTCCGCCCGCTGACTTCGACCTCTTCATCTTACCGATCGACCTCTGGAGGTCAGACTGATGGATCGGACGGATGAAGTCCTCTGAGGGACTGAGAGACAGACAAGAGGACAGAGAGACAGACAGGAGAACAGACAGACAGGTACAGTTTTGTTATTTTGGTTGTTGATTAAAAATACTGAAGTTTCAGTTAAATAATAAATCTGTGTTTAAAGTCTGAGAGCTTTATTTTGAAGGTTCAGGTGTTCCCCATCGTCATGGTAACACATACCTGTCGCTCTGCATGTGGACGAAGTCTCGTACGCACAGCAAGGCGGCGTCACGACACATCTCTCTGAGGTCACTTCCTGAAAAACCCTCCGTTTCCTTGGCAACGTCAACGAGGTCGACTGAGCGGTCCACCTGCCGACAGACAGGTAATCAGAGAGACAGACAGACGAGTGGACAGACAGACAGGTGAACAGACAGACAGGTGGACAGACTCACACGCTCGTTCTCCAGGATCAGTCTCAGGATTTGCTCTCGCTGCCTCGTACTCTGCAGAACGAACATCAATGACATCATCAGTGAGGTCATTTCCTGTCTTGACTGTGATGACATCACTTCCTGTGTACTTACAGGTTGGTTGATGTGGAAACGGGTCGGCATCCTCCTCAAGATGGCTGAGTCCAGATCCTGAGGACGGTTAGTGGCCCCCATGATGATGACCTGTGAGACAGATGGGTACAAAGAGACAGGTACAGAGAGAGAGAGAGACAGGTACAGAGAGAGAGAGACAAGTACAGAGAGACAGGTATAAAGCTGCTGTATGTATATGAGGAGGATTACCCACTGAGCTCTGTGTGTGTGTGTGTACCTGGCAGTGTGTGTCTGTGTCCAGTCCGTCCCACAGACTCATGAACTGTGCCTTCATCATGGCGGTGGCTTCGTGATCAGAGCTCGATCGACTCCTCAGGAACGAGTCTGTCATGTGACTTCCTGTTAGCTTAGCTTAGCACAGAGACTGTAAACGAGTGTAAACAGCTAGCCTTGTATTCACTCACCAATCTCATCGACGAAAATGATTGATGGCTGTAGTTTGACAGCCAATGAGAAGACGGCGGCGGCGAGCTTCTGGGACTCTCCGTACCATTTGTCCGTCAGCGTGCTTGGCTGCAGGTTGATGAAACGAAACCCTGCCTCCTTTGCCGTTGCCTTGGCGATCAGTGTTTTCCCACAGCCTGGAGGCCCGTACAGCAGCACACCTGTTACCATGGCAACAGGGAAGTATTAGTTAGTGATGATGTCACAGCATACAATGATGATGTCACAGTGATGTCACTGACCTTTGGGCGGCTGCAGCAGTCTGGATCCTTGGAACAGGTGTCTCTTCTGAATAGGTAAGATGACCGTCTCCTTCAACTCTGTGATCACCTCGTCCAGACCAGCGATATCACGCCACGTAATCTACACACGCGTGCACACACGAAACAATCTGTTGCTAAGAAACATCTGTAGTGCCATCCAATCAGGAGCAGTCACTTGAGTAAACAGGAAGTAGTTCTTACGTGCATGCTGAGCGGGTCGACCAGGTGAGCGGCGATGCTCATCTCGTACTCTGACAGTTTCACGTTCTTCACTCCGATCTGACGCATCAGCTTCTCCGCCTGAAACACATCAGATATATGACACAGGACATCACTTTACAGTAAGCATATTCTGTCACTTATCTGTGTTACTGCCACGGTGCTCTCTGCTCACCTAAACAGATTTTCATATATTTTTCACATCAGCGATTATCTACATATCTCTACACTACCCGTAGACTTGTTCTGTTTCTGTATGAACAGGTCTCTGAACTTTAGTAACCACAATCTGATAGTCTGTTAGTTACCAGTTTCTGTTACACTAACTAGCCTAGCCTAGCTATAGCAATGGCTTCTCTCTCCTCTCCTCTCCTCTCTCTCACTCGAACCGAGGGTCTAGGAACAGAGGGTGCCACTCCCTGTACAGATTGTAAAGCCCTCCGAGGCAACGGTATTTTGTGACTTTGGGCTATACAAATAAATTTTAATTTGATTTGATTTGATGACCTTCATCAGCAGACTCCACCTCTCTGCGCTGACACGTCTCACCTGGTTTTAAACCCTGCCCCCCTCTAACCTGTTTCTGAGCCTCCACCTTCTGCTTCCTGGTCGGGTCGATGGCATCCACCATCCACTTGATGGTAAAGTATGTGACAGCGCCGAAGATGGTGAGACGGAAGAGCAGGCCAATGACCTCATTCCTGCCCAGAGGACGGGCGATGTTCTCAGCTGGAACCTTACTCAGATCCATGGTCGGGTCCGCCACACAGGGAGTAAGAGACACTACAGGAGGTCACACTGGAAGTTAGACAGGAAGTCCAAGCAGGGCTGCAGACCAATCAGAGCACTTCATTCAGACATTTGAAACAAACGAGTTCTGACAGATCAGGTCAGATTTGGGTCAGAACAAATAACAGTGTAAAGAATGGACAGAGTGATGTCACATACATATGTTTCTGAACATATGCAGTGGCCATGTTGGATGTACTGATTCTTCTTCTAAATATGGTCATAGGTGGATGATCAGCCACACCCACACACCCACACCCACACACCACACCCACCTGTTATTAATTAATTAATATAATGTGAACAGGTGAGTTGTATATAAATTCACCCTCAGTACAGTTGTCATGAACGGGGAAATTAGCTATAGAGACCAAAACTGTTTTTTGTACCAGGCTGTAAACATGTTTATTTCTGCTGTGAAGTTGGACATTTGAACATGGGGACTTATGGAGACTGACTCACTTCTGGAGCCAGCCTCAAGTGGACGTTAGAGGAACGGCAGTTTGTGTTTCACTTCATGGACACGGAGGATTGGTCTGGATCAGACTTAGTACAAGTGAGGACCACAGTTAGGTTTCCTCGGGGTTTGTGTTTGGTTGGAGGTCAGTTTAGGGACTGATTCTGACACACAGGACCGGGTCTGTCAGTGGACCCCAACACTCCGGAGATCCTCAGGCCTGAGTTTGGACCCTGCGGATGTCCTCGGACCTCAGTTTGGAACCCCGGGTGTCCCGCGTTATAAAACCGGAAGGACCGTGTCAGCTAGGTGCTAACGTTAGCATTAACTTGACCTTCGGCGGCTTCTCACCGGATAAACTGACACATGTGACCGGCGGACAGCACCGACAGCTCCGGTGAAGTTGCGGGAGGAAAACGATACAAACTCGGGTGTTTGTGTGACAGTGAGCGGCTCTTACCTCAGCGGTTCTCCGGTTTGTTCTCTGGGAGTCGAACAGCGGCACTTCCTCTGTTTGGCAGCGGGCTGCCGGTCTCTCTCCTTCGGCTGTTAGACTCTCTGCTGCCCCCTGCAGGACCGGAGGGAGACGCCACTGCACTTCCGGGTAGAACAGGAAGACTGCTTCTAAGTAAAAGCATCGTTTCGTCAGAGTGTCAAAATAACAGTTTATATATGCTGGGATTATGCCACTCTGTGACGTCATTATCTGTGACGTCATCGCGCTTCAGTCATCAAGACAGAGTGGCGTCACATCAGGAAATGGCGTGTCTTATCAAAATAAAAGCACAGAAAATAACAATAATGAACAAAATATTTGAATTAAATTAATAAACTCAATCTATGTGACGTCAGCACTCTTCTTATTTCATCAGCCAACAGACCGGAGCTTTATTTTGAAGTGGCCGTCCGGATGTGAGCCGTGTTCCGGTCTCCAGCTTGACTTCATCCGCTGAAAGGACTCGGGGAGATTTTCTCTCCGCCGATCTACGTCCAGTCACGGCGTCTGTGCGGCACAGCGAGGCCGGGAACTGTCCAGCTGGATCCATCCGACGTCTTGAGGGCTGGAGCTTCACCGAGAGTCAAACGGCGGATGGTTTTGTCTCCAGGCGGGGGACCTGGAAGCCCCGGCCCGCGGCGGGAGCAGGGAGGAGGCCCCGACGCCCCCTTGTTCTGACCCAGAAAACAGCACCGACCGCCGGCCTACCTGTCAACTAGAAGGCCGGCTAGCTACTGGCCACCTCGGAGCTCGCAGGGCGGCAGGAGGAGGACGGTCAACGGGACATATTTGACCCGTTAGGACGCGTTTTTGTTCTGATAGGACTCATTAATTAATCTGTGATATTTAATCTGCGACCTTTTACTGCTAGCTCCGGGCTAGCTTCTCTCCCGGCAAACAGACAGCAGAGGCTCCGGAGCGGGCACGGACGAGTCCGGTACCGGTCCTCGGTCCTTTCTTATCATTCACGGAGCTCACCGGACACGTCCATCATGGCCGCCGCCTTAATCAAGGAGATAGTCAGCAGGAATAAGAGACGGTACCAGGAGGACGGGTTCGATCTGGACCTGACCTGTATCCTTCCTATGTTAGCATGCGGCTAACGTTAGCTCCGTGCAGACAAGACAGGCTGCTCACAGACAGACAGACAGGCTGCTCACAGACAGACAGACCGGCTGCTCACAGACAGGCAGGCAGGCTGCTCACAGGCAGGCAGGCTGCTCACAGGCAGGCAGGCTGCTCACAGATACACAGACAGACAGCTCACAGACAGGCAGGCAGGCTGCTCACAGACAGACAGGTTGCTCACGGATAGACAGACAAACAGGCTGCTCACAGACAGACAGGCTGCTCACAGACAGACAGACAGACAATTCGCAGACAGAGAGACAGACTGCTCACAGAGAGTCAGGCTGCCAGATAGGCTGCTCACAGACAGACAGACAGGCTGCTCACAGACAGACAGACAGGCTGCTCACAGACAGGTAGACAGACAGACAGGCTGTTCGGGTAGACAGACAGACAGACAGGCTGCTCACAGACAGGTAGACATACAGACAGGCAGACAGACAGACCATTCACAGACAGAGAGACAGACAGACAGGCTGCTCACAGACAGGCTGACAGACAGGCTGCTCACAGACAGACAAACAGACAGACAGGTTGCTCACAGACAGACAGACAGGTTGCTCACAGACAGACAGACAGACAGACAGGCTGCTCACAGACAGATAGACAGACAGACAGGCTGCTCACAGACAGGCTGACAGACAGGCTGCTCACAGACAGACAAACAGACAGACAGGTTGCTCACAGACAGACAGACAGGTTGCTCACAGACAGACAGACAGACAGACAGGCTGCTCACAGACAGATAGACAGATATACAGGCTGCTCACAGACAGGCTGACAGACAGGCTGCTCACAGACAGACAAACAGACAGACAGGTTGCTCACAGACAGGTAGACAGACAGATGGGCTGCTCACAGACAGGTAGACATACAGACCATTCACAGACAGAGATAGACTGCTCACAGACAGACAGATTGACAGACAGGCTGCTCACAGACAGACAGATAGACAGTCAGGCAACTGACAGACAGACAGGCTGCTCACAGACAGGTAGATAGACAGACAGGCTGCTCACAGACAGTTAGACATACAGACCATTCACAGAGATAGACTGCTCACAGACAGATTGACAGACAGACAGGGTGCTCACAGACAGACAGACAGGCTGCTCACAGACAAGGTGCTCACAGACAGACAGGGTGCTCACGGACAGACAGGCTGCTCACAGACAGACAGACAGGGTGCTCACGGACAGACAGACCTCCATGAGGCATTTCCCTGTACAGATGATTTGGCGGGTTCTGACCCGGCTCGGTAGATGAAGATGTTCAACTGGTGTGTGTCTGTGTTGTTGACTGATTGTTGCTGTGTCTTGTGTTGTTGACCGATTGTTGCTGTGTCTTGTGTCGCTGACTGATTGTTGCTGTGTCGTGTGTTGCTGACTGATTGTTGCTGTGTCGTGTGTTGCTGACTGAATGTTGCTGTGTCGTGTGTTGCTGACTGATTGTTGCTGTGTCGTGTGTTGCTGACTGATTGCTGCTGTGTCGTGTGTTGCTGACTGATTGCTGCTGTGTCGTGTGTCGCTGACTGATTGTTGCTGTGTCTTGTGTCGTTGACTGATTGTTGCTGTGTCGTGTGTCGTTGACTGATTGTTGCTGTGTCTTGTGTCATTGACTGATTGTTGCTGTGTCTTGTGTTGTTGACTGATTGTTGCTGTGTCGTGTGTCGTTGACTGATTGTTGCTGTGTCTTGTGTTGTTGACTGATTGCTGCTGTGTCGAGTGTTGCTTTGTTGCTGTGTCTGTGTTGCTGATTGATTGTTGCTGTCTTGTGTTACTGACTGATTGTTGCTGTGTCTTGTATTGTTGCTGTGTCGTGTTGTTGACTTAACGCCACGTGTCTTGTGTCATTGACTGATTGTTGCTGTGTCTTGTGTCATTGACTGATTGCTGCTGTGTCTTGTGTCGTTGACTGGTTGTTGCTGTGTCTTGTGTTGTTGACTGATTGTTGCTGTGTCTTGTGTCGCTGACTGATTGTTGCTGTGTCTTGTGTCGTTGACTGATTGCTGCTGTGTCTTGTGTCGTTAACTGATTGCTGCTGTGTCTTGTGTCGTTAACTGATTGCTGCTGTGTCTTGTGTCGTTGACTGATTGCTGCTGTGTCTTGTGTCGTTGACTGATCTGTCTGTGTCTGTGTTGTTGGACAACATGCTTGTGTCACTCTGCTGTTGATGTTTGGACAAAGGTGGCAGTTGTGGCAGTCATCTCCATAGCAATGTGACCGCATCTGTTCTCTGAAAGTTGCGTCGTCATGTGGCCTCCAGGTGTGTCGTATTGATCGTTAACCTGTCATCAGACATTTATCCAAACATCATTGCAATGGGGTTTCCCGCTGAGCGTCTGGAGGGCGTCTACAGGAACAACATTGATGATGTCGTACGGTAAGATGCCTTCACTACTTGTGAGGGTTCAGCAGCTGTACCGGACCGGGTTGGAGCACAGCCTCTGAGACCAACAGGGAATAACGTTACACTACCAAGGTGATTTACAGACTTTATGATGGAAACGTTGATAAGTAGTGCGCTAACTGTGGTTAGCCCGGTCAGCCATGTTGCTAACTGAACTGACTCAGCCCAGGATGCCAGGAGCCAAACCTGGCAAGAAAACCACCTCGGTAGGCTGCCGTATTTCCCTGTTAGACTGGACACCACTGGGTTCAGAGGTTCTGTTCAGTCCTGGGTCCTGACGAATGTCCTTGAAGTTGCTGACATGCTGAGTTCAAAGACAGTGGGACATCTGAACTTGTCTGTTTCTTTCAGGTTTTTAGACTCGAAGCATAAGAATCACTACAAGATCTACAACCTGTAAGTCTGACTCACATTAAGTTTGTTTGAACCGGTCTAGTCTGGTCTGACCAACGATGGCAAATATAACATGTCTGTCTATCCACAGGTGTGCGGAACGACATTACGACACAGCAAAGTTCAACTGTCGAGGTGAGAGAGTCCTTTGTTGTGAGGTCAGAGACCTACCTGGGTCTTTGGACTGGTTTGTGCCTCACGGTTATGTTTGTGTTCCTCCGACAGTCGCTCAGTACCCGTTTGAGGACCACAACCCACCCCAGCTGGAGCTGATCAAGCCGTTCTGCGAGGACCTGGACCAGTGGTTGAGCGAGGACGAGCAGCACGTAGCCGCCATCCACTGCAAGGCGGGAAAAGGTCGCACCGGCGTTATGATCTGCGCCTACCTGCTGCACCGAGGCAAGTTTCAGGAGGCACAGGAGGCTCTGGACTTTTATGGAGAGGTCCGCACCCGGGACAAGAAGGTACCCGTGCCTCTATTCAGTATCCATACCGCTGTGAAGTACCCATAGCCCTGATTGGTCATTTTGTGTCTCTGAGGTTGAAATGAGGTCATGCCTCATCTCCATATTTAAACATTTGAGTCATGATGAGCTCACACTGTGTCTGTGTGTGTCTGTGTGTGTGTTCAGGGCGTGACCATCCCCAGTCAGCGGCGTTACGTCATCTACTACAGCTTCCTGTTGAGGAACCAGCTGCTCTACAAACCCGTCGCTCTGCTCTTCCACAAGATGCTGTTTGAAACCATCCCGATGTTCACCGGAGGAACCTGCAGTAAGACAGGCTATCTGTCTGTAACTGTCTCTCTTTCTGCCTGTTTCTATCTCTGACCTGTGTCTGACCTGTCTGTCTCTCTGCCTCTCTGTGGTTCAGACCCTCAGTTTGTCGTGTACCAATTGAAGGTGAAGATTCATACGTCTAGCTCTGCCCATATGCGGCGTGAAGACAAACTGATGCTGTTCGAGTTTCCTCAGCCACTTCCTGTCTGTGGCGACATCAAGGTGGAGTTCTTCCACAAGCAAAACAAGATGATGAAGAAGGTGAGGCCGGGGCCAGACCACACCTCTTCACACCTGTACTCACCTCACCTCATGAGGGGTGGAGCCTGTACTCACCTGTCATTCTCTTTCCAGGAAAAGATGTTCCACTTCTGGGTCAACACGTTCTTCATCCCCGGGCCAGAGGAGAACCTTGACAGGCTGGAAAATGGCAGCGCCGGGACACCACGGGAACCGGCCGACAGGATGTACCAGAACCAAAACCTGGGGACGGTGCCGGGAGGAGAGACCAATGACCGGGACTACCTGGTTCTGACGTTGACCAAGAACGACCTGGACAAGGCCAACAAGGACAAGGCCAACAGGAACTTCTCCCCCAACTTTAAGGTAAGTCCTGTCCCCCCTCAGCCTGACCAGGAGGGACTGGGGGCACCGGGGTGTCCAGGATGGACCAGTTCTGGGGGTATGAAGAGTGGTTCATCATGTAGAAGGTTAGTTTTCAGGCCTCGGGTTTGGTCTGGTCCAACAGTGTGTTTGTTCATGAAGCTTCCTCACTGAGTGTCCGTCATGATAAGAGCTGTTTGAATCCTCTGAACAAGGAAAGGAAGCATCCTTTCCTTTCTGTGGCGGTTCTGGTCCGTGGCAGTCTAACCCTCTCTCTCTCTGTGTCTCAGGTCAAACTGTTTTTCACAAAGACAGTGGAGGAAGGAGCGAACTGTGACACGAGCAGCACGTCGGCCTCGGTGACGCCGGACGTCAGCGACAATGAACCGGATCACTACCGGTACTCTGACACAACGGACTCTGATCCGGAGAATGAGCCGTACGAAGAGGACCATCAGAACCAGATCACTAAAGTCTGACACACACACAACACACACAACACACACACACACACAGAACACACACACATACACAACACACACATACACATGCATACACAGTATGAACGGGACTCAGATCAGCTGATCGGGTCTAGAACCAGTTCTTATCCAGTCTGTGGACTCTGAAGAGCTCAGATTGGTGTGTGAGCTGATCCTCCCTCCCCCCACAATCTTCTGCTTGATGCTGGACAATCACATGACCTGACAGTCAGAGGTGAGGACGGCGGGGCTGAACAAGTGGGCAGGGTCAGGCAGACAGAATGGACAGATTTCAAAATAAAAGTTTAAAACTTGAATATAAACAAAACTGAAAGCCAAGTAGGCTTCTTTAGTGACGACCCACAATCCCTGTTTGGCTGTCCACAATCCCCGTGTCAGAATGACCTCCATGTCTCAGTCTGTAGTGAGCTCGTCTCTCTGCGTGCAGCTAGGTCAGATCATGCCGGACTCTTCAGGTCCTCACAAATCCACCTGGACCTACATCTATGATAGATCCAGGTGGATATGTGAAGACCAGCTGAGATAAATCCAGTCTGTACCTACTGTAAACACCTGAACTCCACAGCGCTTGGCTCTGAGGGGTTCAAACTTAACATCCAGACCAGCAGACATCATGATACCTGATTCATCAGGTTGTTCTAACAGTAAGACCCGGTCTGCCGATGTCCACTGACAGTGAAACGAGCTGGTCTGAGTGTAGAATCAATGTTTGGTTCTTGACATCCAGAACTTCTGAACCCTCCACACTTATTCCTGTTTGTCATATTTGAACCAGGCTGGGCCAGTTCTGGCTGGTCGGCACTGGGCTGAAGCAGCACACAGAGAGAAGCCTGTCTGAATGTGATGATGAGAAACAATCACCTCCTGTTGAACAGGTCTGGTCCGACTGTGAACGAACTGAAGGATCCTGGTCAGTCCGACTCTTTGGGGGCGCTTGGTTTTGATGTGCATTGGATGGCAGGTGGGCAGGGTTTGCACACACTCGCTCGGTGCTGGTGGTGTGCTAGTTCTGTTGGAAGTCCTTTAACTCAGAGTCTCTTAACCCCGAGGTCTGGATGAGGACTTGTGGATATCGATGGTGCACCGAGTTGCTGACCCGGGCTGCATCCAGCAGGTTTCATGACCACAGCCAGTCCTGAAAGTCCCGAGGTTTGCCTCAGAAGAGGCAGCGCTCTGTAACTATTACGCTGTCCATAGACCCTGAATCATTTACTCACTTCTTCTTCTTGGAGATTGTAAACATTAGATTGTGTAACACCAGTTTTGGGATCACATCATCATGAGCAGCTTTGAGGCTTCACAGAGACCCATGAACCTTCAGGTGCTCTGATTCGTCAAGATCAAAGGTCGTCATCTGGGCTTTGAGCTCTGACTCAATGTTGGAGGTTTCAACAGACTTTGAAGGATTGCTGTGTTGATGCTGTTTTATAGGCGCAGTTTGTTTGCTTCACTTGTTACAGTCAGGTTAATCAATCAAATTTATTGGAGCATTCTCCAGATGTGGGTAGAAGTTTTAGTCCCGATTTCCGTCCTAACATTTGGTGCTACTTCCTGTCATTGGCTCTGCGTTGGTCCTGTAGTTACTGGGTGTTCAACATAGGTGTCAACACTCTGGATCGGGTTTTGAAGTTCCTGTTATCAGCCCTGTAGACCTGATCACACAGGATGACATTGTCTTTATCAGGCCCAGCAGAGGGCAAAGAGTCTTGCCACCTTATAGTCCGAACTCAGAGTAAACCACTCTGAAAGACCAAAGACGAGTATATCAACGTTACAATCATGAGATGTGTCAAAGGACGAGTTGACCCTGATACACCAGACAAAGGGGACTGACACTGAGCTTGAAGCCGGTTACTGAGCTTCTCTTGGTGAAGAAGAAACTGCTTTACTAATCACTAACACTCACAGAGCAAACTGTGTTTGAACCTCCTTCACAGTGTGGTTCACCGGGCAGGTCTAATGAGTCAACTCAATGCGTCCTGTGTAGTCACATCTTGAGGTCTAAGCTCTTGTAGCCTCGTGCTGACAGCTAACCAGGCCTACAAGTAATCCTGTTGGATTGAAGTTGCTAAGCTAAGCTAGCTGATGCTGAGCCTGTAGTCTGTCTGTGGTGCTCTCGACCAGCCGCGAGTGTTCGTCCAGCCTCGACTCATGACACAGAGCGGCTGTTATCAGAGCGGCGATCTGTCCAGAGGCTGTATTTGTGTAGCTGTGGCTATTTTACAGCAACAACACTTCCTCGAATCCTCAAGCCCTGTTAGGTGCTGTCAGGCCTAGCCTCACTTCCTGTCATTAACCCTTTCAGATGTGACTGGTGTGTCGACTGATGTGGACTCCAGACCCAGCAGTTAAAGTTCTGTTTGGTTCGGTCAGGACACTGTTTAAATGTCTCCAATGAGGCTGAACCAGTTCTGTCGGTGCTGTGGTAACTGGCACATCAGGAGTCGAGTCGAGCCACCAGAATCTCAAACTAGTTGACTAGTTGATACTTCCTTTAACTGAAATACCACCTAGTGTCTTGTTGAGCGGTGGTGGTGTACTGTACGTACTAGTTCACTGAACAGGTTTCAGGTGTTTGAGGCCAGGCAGGTGCTGTCCATGTCTGTTTCAGGTGCTCTACCTTCTTCTTTGGACCTTTTTATAGTTGTTGGTCGCTGCACCACATCCTCGTTCAGCTGTGTCAGGTCCATCTGGACACAAATTTGAAAGTTAACAGAACCAGAACCAGCACCGATCCAGAAAGACGATTTTCTCCTGAACTCAGATTTGACTTAATTAGACATCAGATCCAAAGTTTCCATATGATGTTTGAGGTTCCGGCATGTATCCAGAAAGGAAACAGACAAGACAGAGAATCTGTAAAAACCTCCACTGTAATGTTCAGATGTTTAAAATCTGTGACTGAAATCAGCCGTGTGACCCCGTAGAGGAACCTTGAACTTTCTGCTTTCAATAAAACTTTAAAATAAATCTACCTTTGAGAATCACAATTGACATTACAACTTGTCAGTGATGTTACAGACGACGCTTTCAGCGGTAAATCTTCGTTGTTGTTTCAATTCTTTGTGTTGACGTCAAATTAGAAACCTGCCAAATGAATCTCAGACTTTTATTGAATGTTTTAACTGTTGGGTAGTTTGGAGATGACACGGTAAACTGTATGTTCACAGTAAACGTGGTCCGTGTTCATGGTAAACACTACGTTCATGTCCTGCTTCTTGCCTTAAGGTGCGGTCACATCAGCTCTCCGTCCTGTCCACACATCAGACCTAGTCATTGTTTCTGGTGAAGGTGAACTCACCTTTAATTTGTGGTTTTGGCTTTTATTGAAGTGAATGAGACAGGAAGTCCTTTCAGGACCAAAGCGTCAGGTGATCGTACCATGACTCGACTGTTCCTCTTGAGTCGTGTACATGAACCACCTCTACTGTCTGTAAAGAACAACAGAGGACGGTTCGGTTCTGGTCGGATCTTGTTGGGGCTCTCTGATGACAGGTGGTTAAATATCAAACACGTCCTGTTTGTTGCTGCTAAGCTCCGCCCCCTTAAGTTGTGGTTGCTATCCTGTCAATCTTTACAACGATAACAGTAATGTTCAGGTAAATGTTCTGACAGGTGGTTCTTGTTGGTTCTTGTACATGGCTGTGATCAAGACTCTTTCATGGAGTGGTTCAGTTTGAGCTCGGCAGTCCAAAGTTTGTGTTCATGATTGTCGTGTTTTTATCTGTCAACTCATTTTTGTACTCCGACAAACAGAATCTCAGCAGAACTCCGGCCCGAATCAACATGGATCAACATTTCACATTAAACTGACCCCCCAGTTCTTTTCTTCTGTCCCTCTTGTTTTATAATGAAATAAGAACACTGTAAAGGTGAATAAACTATTTATAAACATCTGTGTCAGCAGTCTTTTCACAAACTACAACTCCCATGAGTCTGAACGTTCTTCACATTTTCAAACTTTTTTGGAACTTTAATTCACAGGTAAAGTTCGTTAGAACTACAAACAGAACGAGGCGGATCATTCACATCATGTGATCATCACTGAACATCATTGGTTAGTTAATATCACGCTATGTAGCTTTTCCTATTATTATTGATCGCTGCAATTGAAGTCTATGGCAGCACCTAGAACGCCATGGTGAAAAGTTTTGAAACTTGGCACACATATTCAGGACAGTCCCATTATCAACCTCAAGAATTTTCATGCCTGTACAGTAAACTCTTTAGCGCCATCAACATGTCAAAATTTGAAGTGCATTCAGCTTAATAACTTTGAACCCGTTGGTCCAAATTTCACAAATGAGGTGCCCTTGGAATCCTAGGATCAAGTCGAGTTCAATGCACCCTATGACGTCAATTTGCCATTTTGAATTTTATCCAAAATCTCCAAAAAGCATTTCAGGTCACACGGATGTCCGATTTCCATGAAACTTCACACATAGAATCTTTAGACCAAGCCGCACAAAAGTTATCGTGGATTTTTAAATTTCGCTTCTGTTTGCCCGTAGCAGCCAATCAAACTCAGCGGCGATGCTACCAAACAGGAAGTGAGGCCATATCTCTGTAACTATTTGATGTTTTGACTTCAAACTTTTAACACAGACTCATGACCACTTCTTTGAGAGGCCCAATAATTATGGTGACCTTTGACCTTTAGGTATAAGTAGCCAAAATGCACTTTTGCTCATATCTTCATATTGCTTTGGACTTTAACCTTGATTCCAGTGTTGACTGATATTCTCAGTATCCCAGTAAATTTGGTAAAGGACTGTGTAATACATGCATAAAGATTTGGTGGCCATTTTGGATTTAGTCAAACACACACTTATGATTACAGAGGGTACACTTTGTCTGATTTCCATGAAACTTGATGGATATGGTCTTCAGACGATGCCTGGCTGATGGTTGAAGTTTCATCTCTGAACTCCAAACTCTTTTGCTGTAACAGCCAATCCAAATTGGAAGTGGGCCAATATCTCTACGATGCCTTGATGTATTGCCACGAAACTTGGTGTATGGACTCATGACGCCTTCCTGAACAGGCATAGGCTTCCCTGCTATGCTGCTAGGCATCCCCATCGCTGCTTGCAGCTATATTTGTGCAAAACAATACAATTCAACAGCAACAAAGATTACCGCCAGGGGGTTACATACATAAAGCTATTTTTTACAGATTGCATTATAAAAGACAATGTAGAGAGCACAGATTCAAGGTCTTGATAGCTTTTATGTTATTAGATTTTTCAAGTTTTAATATACTGTTTGACTTCTGAAAAGTCAAACTAGACTGACGGATGCGGACATTGACGGTAACATTAATCTCCTTGACAAAGATGGACAAAAATAACTCAATCTGTCTATTTTGTCAGTGACACTGCAACGTTTTCAAAACGTATCAACCAATGACTCGGCAGAAATCGCCTCAGTTAGACCAGGTTCAGTTGTGAGGTGGACTCTGATTCAGACTGAAGCTGTTTATGAAATATTTTTAAACTTTATTCATTTACATTCAAACATTGAGTGAAACGTGTTAATGTGTTATTAATCATTTTCTGTCAGCTGGTAAGTGAACCGATGACCTTCTTGATTACTGGCTCAGATTCTTGATGGTCTAGTCACTTCCTGACAGCGAGGCCTTCAGCACACGGAGCACACTCAATGCAGACTCCAGACAGCCGTCAAAGTTGGAGTGGCTGAAGGCGTCGCCGCTGCAGACGAGCAGCGGGCGGTCCAGGACGGTCATCTGACCAGGACAGTCTGGCACCGAGGTCAGCACCTACAGGAAGGATGGGAGGGGTCATAAATCAAACATGTCAGAATTTCACAGTGGGCACAGGATTTGAACCTGTGATGCCTCACCTGGGAGTACCTCCACTTCTGACACTTAATGCTGATTGGCTGAGGCAGACCAGGAAGCAGCTTGTAGAGTTCCTGTAAGATGATTAGCTGGATGTCTTCCTTGTCCTTCTCCAAGTGCTTGAGACCAAACGGGACACTGGTGTGAACGACGAGGGACGGACCTCGTCCCGGAGTGTCTGAATGGACAAAATATACTGTATATGTGTAGACACGTGTGAGAGAGCTGTTTGGCTCCAGAGGTTCATCTTATCCAGACAAGTGAGCTGACAGACAGGTGACCTACAGACAGGTGAGCTGACAGACCTGCATTGCGTTTGCAGGAGTCTGCAGCAACGTAGCAGATGCAGGGGTTGTCCGTGACATATCGAGCTGCCCAGGGAAAACTGAAGACCACGTCAGGAGGAAAGAAGAGAGCGACAGCAAAACGAGACGAGTAAACGACCCGGTCTAACTGCTGCTTCTGCTGGACAGACAGCACTGACAGACAGACAGACAGATAGTTAAAGTCGTGTCGTGGGTAGTTAAAGTTGTTTTCAGGAGATTGTATAGCATAGTGTGAAGTGTAGTTTTAATGTGTACGTGCAGTTCACATATGCTGTATATGTTGTATGCGTTTATGTCTCACAATGTTCATGTACATGTAAACATATGTGTGTGTGTGTGTGTGTGTGTGTGTGTGTGTGTGTGAGTGAGAGAGAGAGACTGTTCACATTTACTTTAAACCAAATTCTTCAATCTCATCAGACAAACATTTTCTACAAAAACATCTTTCATGATTCACATCTAAGACACACACTGTATCTAATTATAACCTCTGTGTGTGTGTATGTCAGCAGAGGAAATGGGCGCTGTCCTCTGTCAGCCTATCAGATGAGCTGAAGATGACATCACCATTACCTTCACACACATACACACACACAGTTCTGCTGCAGCTTTTAAGATGAGTGTGTCGACAATCCACCAATCAGAGACAAGGGAAGTGATTTCCCAGGAAGAAGTAGTTGTCCTCTAACCTTGTCAAATTAAAAGCCCTGAAAAGCTCCCTGCTGCCCCGTGTGGTCAAAAGCCATTATCACTCGTGCTACACACTGAAGGAAGTGATGTCACTGACTGCACAGTGCTGAAAGTAACTGAGAAATTTTATTGGAGTATTTGTGCTTTAATACTCCTCATACTTCATGTATGTGACAGAATACTTCAGATCAAAGTACGGCAGTATGTGTCAACACAGCAGGAGTATTGCTTACAGTAAAATGTACTTCATGTACTTCTATTTTACTTTCATGTGTGGAATGCCGAGCATGCTGGGAAAAAAAAGGTTGAACACAAAATGTACAAGTACATCTGTGTACACAGGGTTTATGCAGGAATCCTGAATACCTTCTAAATATTTTTTAAAAACTTCAACGCAACTTGTCATAAAGCAAAAATCGATAAATGGGAGGGCACACGCACTGTTACTGTTAATCCTTTAGTTATTGCCATGCAATAGCGTGCATCCACTCCTATTTGACATCTGCTAAAGAAATGACACAATGCATAAGAGTTCAGCACCACTCCACACATAACCATGTTCTCTAATGAAGACATCAAGTACCAACAGTGTTTTACAGGAGGATGATCTGAACAGCTGTTCTATTCACACTTTTCTTTTTTGTCTTTTCAATGTAATTTTCAGTCAATGAAATCAAACTTTTTTGTGCAAAGCTTGTTTCAAGTTTTACTCCATCAATCAACCATGCACAGAACTTTTCAGTAAATGTTTTTAGGTTCAGGATGAGGTTATATTCATGATTTTGTACCATCATACTAACCACAAACTTCTTGAGAATCATTACAAAGTTCCAGGGTGTTCCTGTAACCATGGTAACTCACGGTGCCGGAGGAGAGGGAGCAATGCTGAATGATGCCGTTTTTACACAATAATGTCCAGACAAAGTCCAGAGTAGAGTCGTTGTTTCACACATGAAGCAACAACAGGAGACTCTCTGAGTCAGACGAGTCCTCACATGTTGACTGAACTTTACAAACCAAGTCTCAAAATGACATCATAGCACTGTGACGAGTCCATGCAAGCTAAACAGCTAAACTTCAGCACCGATGCTCCATGTTCAGATCCCGGCCTGGTGTGGGTCACACGCACACTTTAAACAACACTGTTGGCTGTGTGACAACCTGCCAGTAAAAACATCACGGCCTCCTTGGATATACACTGATCTCATAAATGGCCTCTGTGAACTCTACATAACGGTAATAGCAATGGATGAACTACACAGAACAATCCTGAGTCTACGCTGTGCTCTGTGGAAAACAGGTCTACTGTTCAGTCTATTAATAAATTCTGGTGAACTTTTAACAAACAAACTTACAACAAATCACATGCTATTCTTTAACAGAAATAATACCTCGCATTCAGACATTTAATACTTTTTAATACCCCGCGGACCCCGTGGTATAGGTACGTGTGAGTACAGGTACGTCTGTTTACAGGTATGTGTGTGTACAGGTACAGGTGTCTCACTGTCTTGCAGGTCTCCCTGCAGCTTAAGGATCTGTGGGACCGGCATCGTCAGGACAACGGCGTCAAATGTCTCGCTGCCTCCCCCCGTCCTCTGGACCTCCCATGATGCACCGCGGCGATACAGGCTGGTCACATGATGCTCAAAGAACAAATCAGCTCCTGTTGTACAGATCACATGATTTATGATACAGGACTGTGACAGGAGTCACATGATCTGTGCATCTGTGCTAAAATAAGCTAAGCTAACCAGCTGCTTTAATCTGAACACTGAGACAGACAGACAGTTACAGGCAGAGAGACAGACAGATAGAAAGTTACAGACAGTTATAGACAGACAGACAGTTACAGACAGAGAGACAGACAGATAGAAAGTTACAGACAGTTATAGACAGACAGACAGTTACAGACAGGCAGACAGGGAGACAGACATTTACAGACAGACAGAGAGACGATTACAGAGGGACAGGCAGACAGACAAGTAGGTATATACCTGACTCAGACAGGAAGTGTTTGACTATACTGCACATGCCCAGTGGTGTCATGTAGTCCTTGCTTCCGTCTGTCTGCTTCAGTCCTTCGATGAGCGAATCGAGCGGCTTCAACACACCTGAAGATAACAACTCGGAGTACACACTGACACACACACACACACAAATGTACAACAACAACAACTGTTACCTGTGTGTTCTATCTGTGTGTTACCTGTGTTGTACCTGTGTGTTCCCTGTGTGTTACCTGTGGTGTGATTGGGCATAAGCCGATGTTACTGTTATGTACTGAGCTCCAAGATCAGCTGAGTGAGATGAAGAGTCTGGAGGATGACTGGTGGACATCCTGCCACCTGAGAGAGACAGAGAGACTATTCGATTTCTGGATAGACTCTGGTTCAGTTCTTCTCAGTCATACCTGTCTGTCTTACTAACCTGTGTTACCTGAGTTAGTTGAGTCACCTGTGTTACCTGAGTTAGTCACCTGTCATCCTGTCATAAGAACATTGTCGAGTCCTCGTGCCGTTCGGACCTCTTTGATGTTTAAAATCAACATATTGTTGAATTAAAGTTTGTTTGTTGAAGCCGAACCTGAGAGCTGAACAGACTGGAACTAGTCTTCAGTCCGGTTCTGTGGTCAGACCCGGTCCACAGGTGAGCTGCTGAATGTTAATGGAGAGGATTGGACTCACCGGCTCCTCGCGCCTTGTCCCACACCGCGATGCTCACTTTGTTTTGCAACTCTCTTCTCAGCAGACATGCGCACAAGCTGCCCGTCAGGCCCGCTCCCACTATCAGAACCCGGGACATGTTTGAGCCGGAACCGGACACGAACTACACCAAAACTGACACGAGGACCCGTCCAGAGGAGGAGGAGGAGGAGGAGGAGCTGCTGCTTCTTCTTCTTCTTTTTCTTCTTCTTCTTCTTCTTCTTCGTTGTTTAACGGCAGTCGGCATCCTTATTGTTGCATATACTGCCCTCTTCTTTGGTATATTCTTTTTATTAACTCAGTTAAGACAAGACATCTCATAATGATTTTCCTCCCTTCTCTTGATTTCCCACATTCTATTACACTCTTGAAGTTATTCTCCCTGTTCCTGCCTTCTGCAGCCCTGCTATCATCTCTTCCCTCTCCCCTTCATATCACATGCTCCACTGTCTCTCTCTCCTCACAGCTACACTGGCCTGTTGGATGTTTTCCTAATATACTGAGTGTGTTATTCAGTTTACTGTGCCCTCGTAGTCTGCTTATGATCACCTGCTCCACAACACCCTACCTCTCCTACTACACCTTGTAATTTATATAAATGTCTCATTTTTTCCTGTTTCTTACAATTTTTTTCCATTGATTGTTTACTTTACTTTTGAAAGTTTACTCTGGGTGTTTTAACTGTATTTCATATAATATTTCCTGGTGTGTTTCACTGTCCTGTTTTTAATGCTTAAGAGTGTTGAAACTGAATCACTACATATGACTGTCTTCCTGTCCGCCCTGTCCTCCACCCATTCTATTGTCAGTAATATTGCGCATAGCTCCACTGCATATATGCTTAAATGATCAGATGTTCTCTTTGACAATGTGACATGATGGCTGGGAACCACTGCTGCTCCTGTTGCTCCTATTTTCGGCTCTTTTGATCCATCCAAACATAATCTTCATACTTTCCCTCTGTACTAGGTCCGCTGTTTTATTTCTTCTCTTGATATCCCATATTTCTAGATCTACGCATGCTTCTGGTCTGCATTCTGGTCCTGTTGTCCACAGAACGGTTGGGCTGAATTCTATCTGCTGTATTTTTAGTTGTTCTGCTGTTTCCTCACTGACCCACCCAAAGCTTGAGTTTTGTTCTTTCCCCTTTTCCCAACACATCTCCAAAACTCTCTTTTTTGGATGATCTTCATTGTGTCCTTTTAGATTTATCCAGTAATTGGCTATAAGCTGTTTCTTTCTGAGCCATGATGGCACTCCTCCTGCCTCAACCTGAAGGGAGCGTACTGGTGCTGTTTTCAGTACTCCTAGGCAAGTTCTTAGTGCTCGAGCTTGAATAATATCTACCTGTGATTGGACCGATTTAGCTGCTGATCCGTATCACACACTACCGTCTATTCTAGATCTAATTAATGCCACGTATATATATTTTAATGAAAAATAAAATTGTGTGTACAATGTAAAATCAGATCCAGAGGAGCTGAACGATGATGGGCAACAAAAACTATCCCGGGGTCAGAACTGGACATCCGGCTTAGACTTTCAAAATAAAAGTCTTAATGCTTCCAAAGAAGAACAGAAGTTATAGCATCTGATCAGCCTTCTTCTTTTGTGGCTATAATTCTTTTTTTTAACAAAACTTTTGTGGTTATAATTCATGTTTGACAGACGAGCTGAGCTACGTCACTTCCTGTTATAGATTATATTTATGTTAATACTTTTATTACGTTTATATTTTGTGCTCTTATTTTTGTGTGTGTGTGTGTATTTTGTGTCTCTGATCCCATCCGGTTGTGGTTGAGCAATCACAGAGAGACATTTCCTCTGACGTCACAGCCGCTCACTTCCCGTTGAAAGAAAAAAAAAAAACAGTCAGATGATCGAAGAGAAGCTGAGTAGACAGACAGGTGAGAGAGAGAGCTTCTTAATGTTCTTATTATGTTTTAGAAACGCTCTACAGACAGACAGGTAAGAGAGAGAGCTTCTTAATGTTCTTATTATGTTTTAGAAACGCTCTACAGACAGACAGGTGAGAGAG
>CM053996.1:21765420-21780173 GCA_028641955.1 Protonibea diacanthus | reverse complement strand
GTCACTGCTGTCACATGTAAACCTCACAACTCAAGTTAGGTGATCCATGTTCTCCCGACGTGACCAACATGCCATGAGAGCGCTAATTCATTAATTTACTGTTTAGAATTTATGATCTGATCTCTTCATCAATAACCCCCCCCCCCCCCCTCTGTCTATCTGTCTCTCTCTCTCTGCCTGTCCCTCTCTGCCTGTCTTTCTGTCTGCCTGTCCCTCTCTCTCTCTCTGTCTGTCTCTCAGTGTGACTCTAGTGTCCTCGCTCGCCCACAGCGCCCCCTGCAGTCATGTGTGATGATGAGGAGAGCACCGCTCTGGTCTGTGATAACGGCTCCGGTCTGTGTAAGGCCGGCTTTGCCGGAGACGACGCCCCCAGAGCCGTCTTCCCCTCTATTGTGGGCCGGCCCAGGCACCAGGTGACAGCTGATTGGTCCACACATAGGGGCAGACTAATGCTAATGCTAACACTTCTGCTTTTTATCATACATGTGGTTAACATGTTGTTGTTGACATGTCACATGTTGTTGTCATGTTCAGGGAGTGATGGTGGGAATGGGGCAGAAGGACAGTTATGTTGGAGACGAGGCTCAGAGCAAACGAGGAATCCTCACACTGAAATATCCGATCGAACACGGAATCATCACCAACTGGGACGACATGGAAAAGGTTTAACAACAACATATTTATTATTATTATTATTATTATTACTATTACTATTATTACTATTATTATTATTATTATCATTATTATTATTATTAGTCATATAAATAATGATGATGGGGATCCGCCCTGTGATTGGTCAGATCTGGCATCACTCGTTCTATAACGAGCTGCGAGTGGCTCCAGAGGAGCATCCGACCCTGCTGACTGAAGCTCCGCTCAACCCCAAAGCCAACAGGGAGAAAATGACACAGGTACTGCTGCAGTGCTACACACAGTATATGTTTTAGCCTAGTATGCCTGTCCTGATTCTGTCAACTACTGGTCGGGTCAATCGGTTCTGTTATCAATGATATGTATTGATTGTTTCAGATCATGTTCGAGACCTTTAATGTTCCTGCCATGTATGTGGCCATCCAGGCCGTCCTGTCTCTGTACGCCTCCGGACGCACCACAGGTTGGACCACCCTCCTCCTCGTGTTAGCATAGAGCTCAATATGCTAACTGAAGCTAAGTGGTGTTAGCTGGTGGGTTATTTGTCTGCCTATCTCACTGCCTGTCTGTCTCACTGTCTGCCTGCCTGTCTCAGGTATCGTCCTGGACTCTGGTGATGGAGTCACCCACAACGTGCCGATCTACGAGGGTTACGCTCTGCCTCACGCCATCATGAGGTTGGACCTGGCAGGTCGTGACCTCACAGACTACCTCATGAAGATCCTGACAGAGCGCGGCTACAGCTTCGTCACCACTGGTATGACATCATCAGTCGTGTTTGTAGCCCATGGTAACGTGCAGCATGCGTCACGTATGTGTTCTTGTGTCCACAGCGGAGAGAGAGATTGTGCGGGACATCAAGGAGAAGCTGTGCTACGTCGCACTGGACTTCGAGAACGAGATGGGGACGGCGGCAACCTCGTCCTCGCTTGAGAAGAGCTATGAGCTTCCTGACGGACAGGTCATCACCATCGGCAACGAGAGGTTCCGCTGCCCAGAGACGCTCTTCCAGCCGTCCTTTATCGGTCAGACACCTGTCTGTCTACATATCTGTCTGTCTACATGTCTGTCTGCCTACCTGTCTGTTTACGTGTCTGTCCTCCTCACCTGTCTGTCCTCCTCACCTGTCTGTCCTCAGGTATGGAGTCAGCAGGTATCCATGAGACGACCTATAACAGCATCATGAAGTGTGACATCGACATCAGGAAGGATCTGTACGCCAACAATGTTCTGTCCGGAGGGACCACCATGTACCCAGGCATCGCCGACCGCATGCAGAAGGAGATCACTGCGCTGGCCCCGAGCACCATGAAGATTAAGGTGAGCCAGAACCAGAACCAGAAGCAGGATGGGTTTCCTGAAAAGAATCAAAGCTCTTATTGTGAAATGGAAACAAGAAGTCCTGATAACCTAAGACAACCTGAGTTAACCAGTTAACCAGTCAACCAGTTAACCTGAGTTAATGTCAGTTAACCTGAGATAACCTGAGTTAACATCAGTTAACCTGAGTTAACATTAGTTAACCTGAGTTAACATTAGTTAACCTGAGTTAACCGTGCCCGTCCTATCCTCAGATCATCGCCCCTCCAGAGAGGAAGTACTCAGTGTGGATCGGCGGGTCCATCCTCGCCTCCCTCTCCACCTTCCAGCAGATGTGGATCAGTAAGCAGGAGTACGACGAGGCCGGGCCGTCCATTGTCCACCGCAAGTGCTTCTAGACAGATCGACGAGACCCCGCCCCCTCACAGCGTCTTATTTTAGCCTCACCAACCACGAGCTAACAGATCCCAGACCAGCATCCCCACGGCGATGACAGCAGCAGAAAGGCTTTTATTCTGTCAGCTGGTAAACAGGAAATTGTCGTCTTTTGTAATGTGACTGAACCTTCAAACATCTTCTGTGAGCGCAGAAGTCCTCCATCTTTAATGCCCCCCTCACCTCCCTTGCTCCACCTGTGGCTCCGCCCCTCCACCCTCCATGTGGTACTGTTTGTCAGGAAGTGTTTTTTCATGAAGGAAGCTTGATGTCACAGTGTATGATGATGCGATGAGCAGGAGACGTAGCCTCATGGTGCTGTCTACATTATAAACAGGAAGTGAACGTGTGAAAGAACGACAATAAAGAGCTCATACAAGAAACCTGTCTGTCTGTGACTGTAACTGTCTGTCTGTCTGTGACTGTAACTGTCTGTTTGTCTGTGACTGTAACTGTTTGTCTGTCTGCCAGTGACTGTAACTGTCTGTGACTGTAACTGTCTGTGACTGTAACTGTCTGTCTGTCTGTCTGTTACTGTAACTGTCTGTCTGTCAGTGACTGTCTAACTGTCTGTGTCTGTCATCAGTTGTGAGATTCTGATGTTTTTCCCTCAGTTCAACATTGTCATGGTAACAGAGAGGAGGGGGCGGGGTTAACAGGGACTCATCAACATTTAAAAGGAACAGATGCTCAAACTGAAGTCCAGCTTCAGACCAGAGACCAGACGGACTGTGACACGTGACACACCGTACACACAATATCAAACACAATTCATGATGATGGGAAAAGAGGACCCTCACTGACCTGATGATCAAACAGACATCAAGGGTGAAGAGTGTGCAAAGAGTGAGCAGAGAGTGAACAGAGAGTGAGCGGAGAGTGAGCAGAAAGTGAGCGGAGAGTGAGGGCGTTTAAGACTTCAGCTAAAAACGTCAATATTAAAGAAGAAAGACTGACAGCTCAAATAACAGGAAGTGTTTTATTATGAAAATAAAAACACACACACGCACGCACGCAGTAATCAAGTGACGTTCAAGAAGATGTTAAAATAAAGGTCCAATACCGAGCCGGAGTTCAGGTGGATCCAGCTTTTATTTTGAAAGTCTCTGAGTTCTGGTCCGGTTCAGATTCACACGAAAACAGATTTAATGTCCCAGAATGCACCTGGACTGTTTCCTGATCACAGTTTTACACTTCGCTGGTTTGAAATAAACAAACGCCGTGTTTTCATCAGAAGGCACACTGAGCACGCCACAGATGATGTCACGTACGATGTCACGTATGATGTCACTGCAGCAGAAAGTGATTCACAAAAACAAAAATAGATTTTTTTTCTATTTACCACCAAAAAAGTTCAAAAACAAACTTCAAAATAAAAGATGGACAGCACTTCCTGTCTGTCACCTGAGGTCCAGCAGGACAACCTTCGAGTCCCTGATGACCACGTGTTTACACACCTGAGGGCGAGAGAGAGAGAGAGAGAGAGAGAGAGAGTCATCAGACTGTGATGTCACGACCACGACACCTGAACGAGGACAGGAAGTAAAGTTCTCACGCTGAAGAGAGGTGGGTCTTTGGAGTGCGGATGGAAACCTTTCAGTCTGCAGCCCGACACCTCAGACATTCCCGGACCGCTCAGCCTGAACACACCTGAACTGACATAGGAAAGGGCGGGGTTACAGCCTTACCTGTGTGTGTGTGTGTGAGTGTGCATGTGTGTGTTGCACCTACTCGTTGTGTTTGGGAGCGCAGACGATAGCGATGGCCTCTGGCAGCATCAGCTGATAAGAACAGTGAGTGTGAAGGTCGACGCTGGACAGGAAGGCCGTCTGAGTGGGATGAGTCTGAACACAAAGGTCACACACTGTGAGGAGCATGAATGAGTCTGTGCTGTATAACATCACCCGCCACTGGATTTTCTTCTTCTGTGGTTATTTTGGTAAAATTAATCAAAAGGTAACTTTACTATACACAGAATAACTGATTACTTTCAAAGTATTTGTAACAAGTAGATAGATTAGATTAGAATTAGAATAGATTACATCTTAAAGTAACCTTCAGTTCAG
Source organism: Protonibea diacanthus (assembly GCA_028641955.1). NCBI lineage: Eukaryota > Metazoa > Chordata > Actinopteri > Sciaenidae > Protonibea > Protonibea diacanthus. The sequence continues at coordinate 21,775,701 of CM053996.1, read as the reverse complement.
AGAAACATGCAGAGTGAGACCTCTGTTCTCTGCTTATCTGTTACACAACCATAGAGACTGTTGCCATGACGATATCTGATCATGTAAATTAAGCAGGAGAATACAACAAGGTCATTTTCCTGTGTGAGTGAGTGTGAGTGTGTGTGTGTGTGTGTGTGTATCACACTGTGAGGACCTCACATGTGTGTTAAGATCTGATGTGTCCCTGATTCATATCATGTTGTGAGGACACAGACCTGAAAGCTTACTGATGTTGTGAGGACAGAGCACGTTCAGATTTAGAATGACAACGACAAACTAAAATAAAAATATAATCAACGATGATGAAACAGATGTGTTGGAAAGTTAGCACGCATAAAAAGATTCAGTTAATTAAATAATCAGTCGACAAAACACTTCAACTCTTTGTCGTGTGTTTAGCGTGTTGTTTGTCATGTGTTAAGCGTACTGTCATGTGTGTAGCGCGTAGTTTGGTGTGTTGTCTGTTATGTTTAGCGTGTTGTCTGTTATGTTTAGCGTGTTGATTGCCGTGTTGTTTGTGAGGTGTTTAGCGTGGTGTTTGTCATGTGTTAAGCATGCTGTCATGTGTTTAGAGTGTTGTTTGTTTTTTGTTTAGCATGTTGTTTGTCATGTGTTTAGTGTGTTGTTTGTCATGTGTTTAGCATGTTGTTTGTCTGTTGTTTAGTGTGTTGTCTGTCATGTGTTTAGCGTGTTGTCTGTCATGTGTTTAGCATGTTGTTTGTCTGTTGTTTAGTGTGTTGTTTGTCTTGTGTTTAGCGTGTTGTCTGTCATGTGTTTAGTGTTGTTTGTCTTGTGTTTAGCATGTTGTTTGTCTGTTGTTTAGTGTGTTGTCTGTCATGTGTTTAGGTTGTATGTTTAGTGTGTTGTTGTACATGGATCCATCCCAGTGTCAGAAGGTTCTGTTGGTCCTGGAAACTGAACAGTTCTTCCACGTTCTCCATGTCGCAGAAATCTGGACCAGCCAACTGTTTTGGGATCACGACGTGAGTCAGCATGAACTCATTCTGCGTCTGAGGACAAGAGACATTCATACAGACAGGTGAGTGAAGTCAGGCGAGTGAGATCAAGTGATCTCAGCAGGTAAACAGTCAGTAAAGGTCTCACCAGCCGTCCACAGAGCACTCCACAGGTTTCGATGCCTCTGGCTGTGTTGGAGTCCGCCAGCAGGAGGAAACGATACGTCAGATCTCTGGGAATCACCACCCGCCTCAGACCCTCCACCCTCTGAGCTGCACACAAATCAAACACATACACATACCTGTGATAAAGAAACACACCTGAACAGATCGTGGTTGTCAGGTACATTTGTGTGTGTGTGTGTGTGTGTGTGTGTGTGTGTGTGTGTGTGTCCTCACTGTCTACTCCAGCAAGTGTGGCTGCCGATTGGCTGATGGGAGCTGGTGGCCTGTTCCTGTTAGGATCTGCCCCCTGGGATCGTACACTGTCTCTGATTGGCTGCAGACAGGAACTGTCCATCACCTCAGGCACTTTGGTCCCCAACTGAAGGACAAACACAGTACTGACACTACAACTACCGACAAAGACAGTACTGTTACTACAACTACTGACAAACACAGTAGTGTTACTACAACTACTGACAAACATAATACTGTTACTACAACTCATATCAGTAGTAGCAGTATCAGTATCATTAGTAGCAGTATCAGTAGTGGTAGTGGTGGTACTGCAGTGTTGCCTAATGTAACCTTTTGCTCTGCCTCCTCTCCTATCCTATTGGCCAGCTCCTGGCGCCTCAGCTGCTCTTCAAAGTATCGAAACTGTTCTGATTCGATCTGCATGCGACGCAGGGCGGCGACACGCTGCCGCTCCTCCTCCAATAACAGGAACCGCCTCCTGTCCTCGTCCAATAGGGAAAGTCGCTGTAGCTGTTGGCCACACCCATCCACCACCGCCACCCGGCTCTGAGGAGACAGAAAGTCAAATCAGTTTACGGTCTCAATGGCCAACACAAACTGTCAATCAAACACAGAATGCAATCTGATTGGACGACACAAACGGTCCCACCGACCTGGGCTCTGAGGTACTCGCTGTGTTCCCTGCTGTATTTCTCCTGAAGACGCTTCTTCAACTCGTCTTTTCGAGGAAACGCCACTTCCTGAAGTTTCTACAGAGACAAAGACACAGTGATACTACTACTACTACTTCTACAAAAACTACTACTACTACTACCACTACAGCAGAGGTGTGTGGACTAGTTGCATAGTCTGTGATATAGTTGCAGGTTTGTGTTGTGGATTAGTTGCAGGTTTGAGTTGTGGACAGTGACAGGTGTGTCGATGAACATGGTCACATGATCAGCACATACCTTCATGATGAGCTGTTTCTCTGGAATGCTGCACTGCTGGTAGTCTCTGTGACCCGGAAGCTTCTCCACAAACAGGCTGAACAAACAGACAGCAGCAGTTCAAACTTTGACTCCGCCACAAAGGTGAAAACATCCATGAAGAAGTCAGTGTCTCACGTGATGAACTTGGTGTAGAGGACAAAGGCGTTCTCCAGGCTGCCCTCCTCCAGGTAAACTGCTGCCATGCGCTCCATCTCCACGCCGGAGCGGAAGTAGCGTCTTGGTGCGATGTCCTCGTTGATCTCCACGCTACATCCCATCTTACCCAGTGCCCGCACACGCTCAGCTGCCGTCAGTGACACGTCTGTGTAGTCCGGTTCTGCCGCCAGTTTCTTCTGCACGACATGAATAATGAACAAACAAATGGGTCAGAGTCTGACGATTAAAAGTAAAGGTACTTCATCATTGCTTTCATTTGAACTGACACACAGGAAACTCTGATTTACAGACCACGCTGGGAGAATGAATGCAGTGTTTGTTTGTACAATGAGCTGTTTGAGGAAAAGAAAGACTCCTCTGTTCACAAGATGAGGAAAGGAGAGGAGAGAAGAGGAGATGGGAGGAGGAGGAGAGGAGAAGAAGAAGAGGAGAGGGGGATAGGAGTGGAGAGGAGAGAAGAAGAAGAAGGAGAGATAACAGTTGACTCACCAGTGTGTTTAAGCTGAAGCCTTGATCCATCATGTGTTTGTGTGTGTGTATGTGTGTGTCACAGCCTCTGCTCGGCCCACGGTCGGTTTGTCCCTCTGCCACCTCCCATGATGCTTCACTGCAGGAGACAGAAACGAGCAGCTAGCACTGTGGCTAATGCTAACGGCTTTGTGTAATGGTGTTTTTATTTCCCATCAGCCCCTCATCACACCATCCCATGCTTTAGCTTGATCCACGGTTACCCTGACAACCTGTAACTACCCCGCTGATTCATCCCTTCTAACAACATAGAAGAGACAAAGACGACCTCCCACTCCTCGCCGTGTGAAGCTCTGACTCACACCACCATCAACGCCGTCTGCTGCACCCGGCCTGGAGGAGGTTGCCATGGCAACGGCTCCATCTAGCCTGGAGACGCTTCTTCTGATGCTTATCAGCTTGCGGTCACAAGTTCAAGGTTCAGGTTTGTTTAGTTTCAGAGGTTCGTTTAGTTTCCGGTTTGTTTTGCTGCAGAGGTCCATTTAGTTTCACGTTTGTTCCAGTTCTTATTCACTACCGAGCCATTGCAGTTCAGATATCTCAGGTGTGTTCACGCTGTCGCTCAAATATCCTGTTGAATCACATTTACGAACTTCGACCTCATTCACAGTCTCTTTAATCTTTCTCTTTAATCACCACAGCAGGTTTCAGGGACTTTTAAAGGTTCATTCATTCTGGTTGGGTCGGGTCTGGTCTGGTTGGATCTAGTCCGGTTGGGTATGGTCAGGTAGGTTAAGGTCTGGTTGGGTTAGGTTGGGTTGGGTCTGGTCGGGTAAGTTAAGATCTGGTTGGGTTGGGTTTGGTCTGGTCGGGTAGTTTAAGGTCTGGCTGGGTTGGGTTGGGTTGAGTCTGGTTGGGTCAGAGGGTTTCACTAACTCAAACAGTTGAACATTGGGAACTTCATGAACAGAGTTAAGACAGAGAGTTGATTCTACAATCGAGTCAAATGGAACCGAGCCTGAAGAACGTGACTTGATACAAACATTTAATTTAAAGGTTCTTCTGACAGACAACCAGACCTCTTTCTTCCGACCTGATCCACCGACAGGAAGAGAACTACAGACTCTCTGAGTACTTCCTGTTATATTCCACCTCAGACCAAACAGAACCAGGATAACCCTCTTCTTAAAAAGCCCACCCTAGATCCAGAGGTTTTAGCCAATTACAGACCAATATAAAACCTTCCATTTCTCTCTAAGATACTTGAGAAAGCTGTAGCCAATCAGCTGTGTGACTTTCTCCATAAGAACAGTTTATTTGAGGATTTTCAGTCAGGATTTAGAGTGCATCATAGCACGGAGACCGCACTAGTCAAAGTTACAAATGACCTCCTAATGGCATCAGACAAAGGACTTATCTCTGTACTTGCCCTGTTAGATCTTAGTGCCGCATTTGACACCATTGACCATCAAATTCTTTTACATAGACTGGAGCATCAAGTTGGTATCAAAGGAACCGCCCTAAGCTGGTTTAAGTCATATTTCTTAGATCGATCTCAGTTTGTTCACGTCAATGATGAATCCTCCATGCACACCAAAGTCTGTCATATGCTTCCTCTAGGGAACATTATTAGGAATCACTCCATTAATTTTCATTGTTATGCTGATGACACCCAATTATATTTGTCGATCAAGCCTGATGAAACCAACCCGTTAACTAAACTCCAAGCATGCCTTAAGGATATAAAAAGTTGGATGACCTACAATTTTCTGATGCTGAATTTAGACAAAACTGAAGTTCTTGTAATTGGACCTAAACACCTCAGAAACTCTCTTCCCGGAGACTTGGTTACCTTAGATGGGATCACTCTGGCTTCCAGCTCCACCGTAAAGAATCTTGGAGTTGTTTTTGATCAGGATTTGTCCTTTAACGTCCACATAAAACAAATTTCGAGGACTGCATTCTTCCACTTACGCAACATTGCCAAAATCAGACGCATCGTGTCTCAAGCGGATGCAGAAAAACTAGTCCATGCATTTGTTACTTCTAGGCTGGACTATTGTAACTCTTTGTTATCAGGCTGCTCCAATAAGTCTCTGAGGACTCTGCAGCTAATTCAGAATGCTGCTGCACGTGTTCTGACAGGAACCAAGATCAGAGATCACATCTCTCCCATTTTGGCTTCCTTGCATTGGCTACCTGTTAAATCTAGAATAGGATTTAAAATTCTTCTCCTTACATACAAAGCTCTTCATGGCCAGGCACCATTGCCTTACTATTCATTGTCATTTTATCATTCAGTGTAATTGTACAATATGTTTGCATTGATTTGTTCTGGACATGTGTCATGTGTACAGATATATATACACATATATATACATATATATATCCCCTTCTCACTACCAGAGGCCTGGGAGCTTGAGGGTTCTGCAAAGTATCTTAGCTGTTCCTTATCCACTTCTGGATAGAGGCCTTAGGTGTTGTAACAGGAATCTCCTGTATGTATATTGACTGACTGAAAAATCATAAAATCATCTCAGACTTGCTGTATTAACATGTCTTCTTGTCGGGGAAGTGAAGGTTTAGTCATCACATCTTGATGCTCACGTCCACACTTTGCCTGCAGGCTTTGACACTTTCCCTCTCCTGGATCTGATCCTGGACCTGCACAAACACGCCTCCACCTACACAAACCCAGAGTTGTTTTAACAAGAAGCTGCTCTCAGTCTAATGTTGGCTCTGATTTCTGAGATGACGATGAGATGACCTGTGAGACCTGTGACACACACACATACACACACACACACGCCCTGGAATATAAGTAACATTATTACTGCAGGTCCGAGTGTGATGAAGTGTTGTTGTCGTCATTGTTGTCTGTAGATTTATAAACCTCGACACAAGAGTCTCTGATCTTTGATGGTTTGATGCAGCAGTGCTTTCTGGGAAATCTGTGGGGAGTCCAGTGTTAATCTGATAGGATGTCTGCCTTTGTGAGGCCCGGGTCATTCTGTCAGTGAGGGTCCTCACAAGATCAGAGGAAGTGTGTGTGTGTGTGTGCGGAGAAAGTGATGATGTCATTGGAAGAGTGTTATCTCACTTCCTGTTTGAAGTTAGAAAATTGTTGACGACTTCTGGGAAATTCCTAAATAACAAATCAGAAACTGAGACTGAGAGCAGGTAAGACTGAGAGCAGGTCTTTCACCTGTCACATGATCAGTCATATTTCCTCACCTCATTCTGAATAGAGCAGGAGGTTCCGGTTCTGGCCTGTGGGTATGATTAGGTCCACTAACTGACTCAGATGTTGAAGAAATTGTCAGCTTCCTGTTTGTTTTACTGTTAAACAGCTGACAGCACCACCTGCTGGTCACAGAGAGTTACTGAATTTACAATCCTTCTGCATACAAAGCTCTTCATGGTCAAGCACCATCATATCTTAAAGAGCTCATAGTACCTTACTACCCCACAACACTACGCTCTCAGAATGCAATGTTCCTCATGGTTTTTCAGAGTTCCTTTTGGGGTTCCTTGGGGCTCTTCAGGGTTCCTCGTGGTTCTTCATGGTTCCTCATGGTTCTTATTATAACCTTTATTTAACCAGATAAATACCCACTGAGATCAAGACCTCATTCACAAGGGTGACCTTGCCAAGAAAGGCAGCAGCGCACGTCATAACAATCAAGGCAGACGAACAACAAGCAGCAAAAAACCAAACACAAAAACATTAAAATACTAAAGTGTGAGTAAATAGGCAAATAAAGTGCAGAAGTTATAAATACAGTAACAAATTAAGAACATAGGCACTGTTCAAAAGATTTCCTTTGACGGTTTCTTAAAGTAGAGCGGAATGCTTCCAATGAAACAAGTTCTGACATTTTCAGTTCAGATTGGAGGACTGTGAAAGCTTTTGTACCCGTTTCAGTGTGAACACGAGGAACAGAAAAATGCAGAATGTCATTTGACCTTATGGCATAACGGCTTCCAGTTCTCTCAGAATTTGTAACAGGAGATTGTGGTCTACAGTATCAAATGCCTTAGACAGGTCAATGAACAAAGCCACACAGAACTTTTTTGAGTCCAATGCCTCAAACACATCGTTAAGAGCCAACAGCCAGCTTTAGAAAAAATGGATCCAAGCTATCTGGACCAGCTGATTTTTTGGATTCTTCAGGGTTCCTTGCGGTTTTTCAGGGTTCTTCAAGGTTCCTCATGGTTCTTCAGGGTTCCTTGTGGTTCCAAAAGTAGATTGGGATCCTGAGGTTTCAGCTATCAAGCTCCTCTTCTGTGGAACAAACTACCATTCTGGGTTCGGGAGGCAGACACGGTCAACACCTTTAAGAGCAGACTTAAGACTTTCCTTTTTGACAGAGCTTATAGTAAGTGCTGGCTCAGGTCATCCCTTAGTTATGCTGCTATAGGATTAGACTGGATTGTGGCTGCTGCACGACGTCACACACACACACACCTCCTCACCCACCTCAGTGATGGTGAGGGACATCAATAAGTTCTTCAGGAAACAGAACACCTGCTGCTGGTCTCTCCATCCACCTTGAAGCACAGATCAGCTGTCTCCAGTGTTCACTAACATCTTCAACCTCACTGGAGACATGTCACCAGCCTGCAAATGAACACGATAAAATAATACAGTTGCAAGTTCAACGTAAATGTCCAACAGCCCAAACAGATGAGATGCACTTTTTTTGTAGTGTCGTAAAATTCCTTTTCCTGTATTATTTTATCATGTGCTGAGTATATTTATTTTATCTGTCTCAAATAATTTTTAGACTTTTCCTGAAGATAGGATTTAGAATTACATTAAATTGTGACACTGCAATATTTTCTGCCTTTATTTTTTTATACAGAAAGATTGTATTTTTTTCAAACAAAGATTGTATTTGTCGTACTTAAACTTTTGTGATCCACTGTTGGTGTTGGCAAGTTTTTATTCATCTTTGTTTACCTTTTTAGATAAGCTCACACAAAATACTTAATTAACGAGTAGTAAGTGCTTTGGAACTGACTGAATTCATGAATTCATGCATTAATAACTGTTTATAGGTCATTCATTGGAAGTGGAATTTGTGTTTTTATAAAACATTACTAACACTCACTAACCATTAGTACATAAGAGTAAAACATTTATAACTGTGATTATAAACCATATACTAACGAGTATTTACGTCAGAAACATGTTTTATAAATGATAAATTAAGTATTTACTAATAACTCCTGTGCTTATCAATGATGAGTAAAACATTTGTGTTGTATTGTGTATTGTGTTATAAACTGTGTTTATAAACTACATACCAATGAGTATTCATGCGTTATAAATGATGAATTCAGTATTTATTAATGCTCAGCTAATGCTTAATAGTGTATACTCATTATAACGTGTTACCGATTTCTTTATTTTTCTTATATCTTTAGAGAATGTTTGTTATGCACCAGTTTCACCAAAACAAAGTCACATAACACTGATACTACTATACATACTGTACATACTGTATATATTGTAAAGTTACTGACTGGGGTTTTTTCAGGAGCCTGGTTATGTACTGCTCTGCCCGGGCTGGGATATGTACACACTGTATGTGCTGTTATATACTGTATACATTGTACACACTGCAGTAATACTGTAGGAACACATCCTGTCCTGCAGAGGGAACCACAAGTTAATACAGGAGGAGATGTAAATGTCCTCAGATTCATATTCTGATGTTAAACAGAAGGAAAAGTACATTTACTCAATTACCTTAACTGAGACACCAGATTACTTCATCTGAAATACTCCATTACTTTATCTGCTCCTTCACATCATCAAAAACTCTTCAGATCATTAACTCTACATGATGATGAAACTTCACTGATCTCAGGTCAGTTCACAGTTTATTGTTTATATAATGTTATTCAAATGTTTAAGTGAGCTCCAACAGATGCTACATCAAACAGATCAATCAATCAATATATCATTACCACAGACACATGCACACACACACACACACACACATTCCTCAGCTGTGTGTTGATGTTAGTCGTCCAATCAGAAACAATTTCAGACATCGCTGTGAGTCCAGCTGTTTTCCATTTTAGGTCAAAGTCCAGATGGCTGTACGCGTGTGTGTGTTACAGTGTGTAGTCTTTACACGCTGATGGAAACATTAAAGATCATTCATATTAACGAAGTAGTGAGTCTGATTCTGAGTCCAGTGTTTAGCCTAGCTTAGCACAAAGACTTGATGCAGGAGGAGCATGCTACCCACAAAATGTTATAGATGCTATAGAGCACCCCGCCCCCTAATTAATTTGCATCTTATTGGTCTTAATAACCACAAGAAGTTTCCGACAGCTCTGACAAAGTATATGAAAGCCCAACACTTTTGCCTGAAAATCAGTCAAAAAAATCAATGGAGTTACAATTTTTTCGAAAAAAAAAACAAACAGCATTTTTGACTTTGACGGGCTGACATGTCTACATAGTTTCTTAAAAACTCACCATTTTTGGAGTGTTTCTTCACAAGGTTGTTTCTGATATTTTCACTCAGTTTCAGCACCGTACGGTCAATATTGTCCGAGCTGGACGTCATCTCGAAAAAGTGGTCTATTCTATTGCCACTAGGAGGCGCTGTGAAAATCACCAAATGTTGTCATAGAAATGTGTTCTATGCCAGACTGCCATTATATATCAGAGGTTTGGGGAAGATTGGAGTATTTTTCGCAAAGTCATAGCACGTCAAAATTTCATGAAAACCAGCTGAATTTTGTGGCCCCGACCCTCCCACACAGTAAATCCAAAACTCACGATTTTGATAACTTTTCATTGTCAAGGCTTTAAGAACATACACGCCAAGATTCAGATAGGATGAAAGCCCTAGGAGTTCGTTCAAATACGACCCCTGGAAATGACCCCAAAAACACGAAAACGCCAACTTTGAAACAAAATGGATGCTGTACGCTTCATTGTAGCCCGGGTCAACAAGAGACTTTTTTGTAGGCCTGGGGGAGATACATGTGGCCACCATAAACCATGTCTCTACATGAAATTTTGTCAATGGCAGAGGCTCCATACAAGATTTTGTAGGTGGCGCTGTGGAACCATCTTGGTCCGAGCGCCATCTTGGTCCAAGCGCCCGTGAGACTTCGGGATTCTAAAAATTTCAGTATACTTTACTGCTTGAGGTTTTCGTTTTGTGAGTTTTCGAGCGCGTTTAGCCCCTGAAAAATGGCCCCGAAGAGGAACTGAGGAAAAAAAGAAAGAAAAAAAAAAA
>CM053996.1:21689027-21745420 GCA_028641955.1 Protonibea diacanthus | reverse complement strand
GAAAAAATAAAATAATAAAATATATATATTTTATACAATATGTATAAATATGTAATATGTAACAGTTTTCACCTGACAACATGCCAACTTTAAAACTCAGCTTTCTGACTTTTTTCTCAGATTCTCACATTTTTCTCAGATTTCTGATTTTATAACTTGGATTTCTGACTTAACACTTACAACGTTTTGTGGAATAAAGCCAGATTTCTGAGAATAAGTAAAAAAAATGAGTTTTTAAAAAAAGTCATTAAAAAAGTTTTTTTTTTTTTTTTTTTTTAAAAAGACATTAAAAATGTCATAGTAGATGTCAAAGAAAAAGTTGGAGGAAAAAAGTCGTAAAAGATGTAAAAAAAAAAAAAAAAAACATCTTTAAAAAACACAGTTGCCATGGCAGATGCCATGGCAGATGTCCTGAAGCCACCCAGAAAATACACACTGATACAAGTGAAGCATATGTAGCCTACGTGTAGTATACGCATATGTAAACCAGTGCAATGTACATTTGGGCATGTGCGCATTCAAATATCATGTTTTTGGTTTTCTTTATTTTCGGATGGTGAAATTAGAGCTACAGAGCTCTCTAACAAGCCCCTAATTGTCTCCCTGTGTTCAGTATTCATGTCAGTAAAAGCAGGCGTAAAGTTGGAAACGTCAGCCGCTGCGCACTTCTGCATTCATTCATTCATTGTGTGGTTCATTTAAGTGGTGTATTGTATTCTGCCTTCATCTGGTGGGCTCCCACCACCCGGCCCCTTTCTTTTTAACCTGTGTGTGTGCGCTGCTCAGATCCCACGGCATTTACAGCCTCACACACACGCTCCCACTCACGTCTTTTTTTCGTCATATTTATCCCTGCTCTATCTCAGACTCTGTATTGTACAAAAAACTGTTTAAAAAACACATTGCAGAAAATAGTAAAAAAAATAATAATAATAAAAAAAAACATTGTACAAAAAAATCATAAAAAACATCGGATAAAACTCGTAAAAAACATCATACAAAAAAACGTAAAAAACATCGTACAGAACATCGGAAAAAACATCGGATAAAAGTAGCAATAAACATCGTAAAAACCATCGTACAAAAAATGTAAAAATATCGTACAAAACATCGGAAAAAACATTGGATAAAAGATCGGAAAAAACATCATAAAAAAGATCGGAAAAAACATCATAAAAAAGATCGGAAAAAACATTTGATAAAAGTCAGAAAAAAACATTGTGCAAAATTACCTGAAGAAACTCACAAAATAGTAGTCTCCGTAAACTATTTTTGAAAATTTGCAATATTTTCACAATGTGATATCATAGATCCCTGAAGGCTGCTTTAGCTCAGTTGGTAGAGCATCCGCCCCATATATTAAGGCTCAGACCTTGCTGCGGCGGTTTGAATCCCACCTGTGCTCCTTTACTGCATGTTGTAAATTAACAACAATAAAATATGACATTAAAAAGGAAAATATGTTAAAAAAAAAAAACGTTTAAAAAAGTCAAAAAAAAATCAAAATATTAAAAACATTACATTACAAAATTAAAAATCAAATAATTACATTACATTAAAAAGGACATTAAAAAAGTCAGAAAATATGTAAAAAAAAAAAAAAAGAAAAAGTTGAAAAAAAGCTGAAATAAAGTAAGAAAATATCGAAAAAAAAAGGTGTAAAAAACTTCATACAGAAAGTTGTAAAAAACATTGTACAAAAAACTGTAAAAAAACATTGCAGAAAATGGTTAAATAAAAAACATTGTACAAAAAATCGTAAAAAACATCGGAAAAAAGTCACAAAAAACATCGTACAAAACATCGTAAAAACCATCGTACAAAAAAACGTAAAGAACATCGTACAAAACATCGGAAAAAACATTGGATAAAACTCGTAAAAAACATCGTAAAAACCATCGTACAAAAAACGTAAAAAACATCGTACAAAACATCGTAAAAAAGATCAGAAAGAACATCAGAAAAAACATTGGAAAAAAGATCGGAAAAAACATTTGCTAAAAGTCGGAAAAAAACATCGTGCAAAATTACCTGAAGAAACTCACAAAATAGTCTCCTTAAACTATTTTTGAAAATCTGCAATATTTTCAAAATGTGATATCATAGATCCCTGAAGACTGCTTTAGCTCAGTTGGTAGAGCATCCACCCCATGTATGAACACACTTGCCTTGTTGCAGTGGTTTGAATCCCACCTATGCTCCTTTATTGCATGTTGTTCCCCATCTCTTTTTCATTTGAACAATCTTTAACACAAAAAATGATATTAAAAAGGAAAATATGTTAAAAAAAAAAAAAATAAATAAAAAAAAAGAAGTTTCTAAAAAGTCTAAAAAAAATCAAAATATTAAAAACATTACATTACAAAATTAAAGATCAAATAATTAGATTACATTACATTAAAAAGGACATTTAAAGTAGGAAAATACGTAAAAAAAAAAAAAAAGAAGAAAAAGTTGAAAAAAAGCTGAAATAAAGTCTAAGAAAATATGGGAAAAAAGGTGTAAAAAAAACATCGGAAAAAACAACGTAAAAAAGTCGTACAAAACATTGTAAAAAACATCGTACAATACATCATAAAAAAGATCGGAAAAACATCAGAAAAAAGATCGGAAAAAATGATAAAAGTCAGAAAAAACATTGTGCAAAATTACCTGAAGAAACTCACAAAATAGTAGTCTCCTTAAATTATTTTTGAAATTATTTGCAATATTTTCAAAATGTGATATCACAGATCCCTGAAGACTGCTTTAGCTCAGTTGGTAGAGCATCCACCCTATATATAAAGGCTCAGTCCTTGCTGCAGCGGTTCGAATCCCACCTGTGCTCCTTTACTGCATGTTGTTCCCCATCTCTTTTTCATTTGAACAATTTTTAACATTTTAAATGAAAATTAACAACAATAAAAAAAATTATATTAAAAAGGAAAATATGTAAAAAAAAACAAAAACAAAAAAAAACGTTTACAGAAGTCTAAAAATATCAAAATATTAAAAACATTACATTACAAAATTAAAACTCAAATCATTACATTAAAAAGGACATTAAAAAAGTCGTAAAATATGAAAAAAAAAAAAAAAAAGAAAAAGTTGGAAAAAAAGCTGAAATAAAGTCTAAGAAAATATGGGAAAAAAGGTGTAAAAAAACATTGTACAAAAAACTGTAAAAAAAACAACAACAAACAAACATAAAAAACATTGTACAAAAAATCGTAAAAAACATTTGATAAAAGTCGTAAAAAACATCGTACAAAACATCGGAAAAAACATCAGAAAAAAAGTCATACAAAACATCGGAAAAAACATCGGATAAAAGTCGCAAAAAACATCGTACAAAACATTGTAAAAACCATCGTACAAAAAAATGTAAAAAAAATATCGTACAAAACATCGGGGAAAAAAGATCAGAAAAAAAGATCGGAAAAAACATAATAAAAAAGATCGGAAAAAACATCGTGCAAAATTACCTGAAGAAACTCACAAAATAGTAGTCTCTGTAAACTATTTTTGAAAATTTGCAATATTTTCAAAATGTGATATCATAGATCCCTGAAGGCTGTTTTAGCTCAGTTGGTAGAGCATCCACCCCATATATAAAGGCTCAGACCTTGCTGCAGCGGTTTGAATCCCACCTGTGCTCCTTTACTGCATGTTGTTCCCCATCTCTTTTTCATTTGAACAATTTTTAACATTTTAAATATAAATTAACAACAATAAAAAATGATATAGGAAAATATGTAAAAAAAAAAAAAACGTTTAAAAAAAGTCAAAATATTAAAAACATTACATTACAAAATTAAAAATCAAATCATTAGATTACATTAAAAAGGACATTTAAAAAAGTCGTAAAATACGTTAAAAAAAAAGAAAAAGTTGGAAAAAAAGCTGAAATAAAGTCTAAAATATCAGAAAAAAGGTGTAAAAAAAACATTGTACAAAAACAAACAAAAAAAAAACATAAAAAACATTGTACAAAAAATCGTAAAAAACATTGGATAAAAGTCGTAAAAAACATCGGAAAAAACATCAGAAAAAAGTCATACAAAACATCGTACAAAACATCGTAAAAAACATTGTACAAAACATCGGATAAAACATCGGATAAAAGTTGTAAAAAACATCGTACAAAAAAACGTAAAAAGCATCGTACAGAACATCGGAAAAAACATCGGATAAAAGTCGCAAAAAACATCGTACAAAACAACGTACAAAACATCGTAAAAACCATCGTACAAAAAAATGTTAAAAATATCGTACAAAACTTTGGATAAAAGTCGTAAAAAACATCGTACAAAACATCGTAAAAAACATCCGATAAAAGTCATAAAAAACATCGGGGAAAAAAGATCAGAAAAAAAGATTGGAAAAAACATAATAAAAAAGATTGGAAAAAACATTTGATAAAAGTCAGAAAAAAATATCGTACATGTTACTGCATGTTGTTCCCCATCTCTTTTTCATTTGAACAATTTTTAACATTTTAAATATAAATTAACAACAATAAAAAATGATATTAAAAAGGAAAATATGTAAAAAAAAAAAATAAAAAAAAAACGTTTAAAAAAGTCTAAAACAATCAAAATATTGTTGTATTTAATTGTATTAAAAACATTACATTACAAAATTTAAAAATTTAAAAATCAAATCATTAGATTACATTACATTAAAAAGGACATTAAAAAAGTCAGAAAATACGTTAAAAAAAAAAGAAAAAGTTGAAAAAAAGCTGAAATAAAGTCTAAGAAAATATTGAAAAAAAGGTGTAAAAAACTTCGTACAGAAAGTTGTAAAAAACATTGTACAAAAAACTGTAAAAAAAAAAAAAACATTGCAGAAAATGGTTAAATAAAAACCATCGTACAAAAAAACGTAAAAAACATCGTACAAAACATCGTAAAAAAGATCGTAAAGAACATCGGAAAAAATCATCGGAAAAAAGATCGGAAAAAACATTTGATAAAGGTCGGAAAAATCGTGCAAAAATACCTGAAGAAACTCACAAAATAGTAGTCTCCTTAAACTATTTTTGAAAATTTGCAATATTTTCAAAATGTGATATCATAAATCTCTGAAGACTGCTTTAGCTCAGTTGGTAGAGCATCCACCCCATGTATGAAAGCTCAGTCCTTGTTGCAGCAGTTTGAATCCCACCTATGCTCCTTTATTGCATGTTGTTCCCCATCTCTTTTTCATTTGAACAATCTTTAACACAAAAAATGATATTAAAAAGGAAAATATGTAAAAAAAAAAAAAAAAAAAAAAAAAAAAAAGTTTTAAAAAAGTCTAAAAAAATCAAAATATTAAAAACATTATATTACAAAATTAAAAATCTAATAATTACATGACATTACATTAAAAAGGACATTAAAAAAAGTCGGAAATACGTAAAAAAAAAAAAAAGAAAAAGTTGTAAAAAAGCTGAAATAAAGTCTAAGAAAATATCAGAAAAAAGGTGTAAAAAAAACATTGTACAAAAAATCGTAAAAAGCATTGGATAAAAGTCGTAAAAAACATCGGAAAAAACATCGGAAAAAACATCGGAAAAATGTCGTACAAAACATCGGAAAAACATTGTACAAAACATAGCAAAAAAGATCGGAAAAAGTCGTACAAAACATCGTACAAAACATTGTAAAAAACATCGTACAAAACATCGGAAAAAAGATCAGAAAAAATGATAAAAGATCGGAACTAATGATAAAAGTCGGAAAAAAACATCGTGCAAAATTACCTGAAGAAACTCACAAAATAGTAGTCTCCTTAAACTATTTTTGAAAATTTGCAATATTTTCAAAATGTGATATCATAAATCTCTGAAGACTGCTTTAGCTCAGTTGGTAGAGCATCCACCCCATGTATGAAAGCTCAGTCCTTGTTGCAGCAGTTTGAATCCCACCTATGCTCCTTTATTGCATGTTGTTCCCCATCTCTTTTTTATTTGAACAATCTTTAACACAAAAAATGATATTAAAAAGTTTAAAAAAGAAATAAAAAAATCAAAATATTAAAAACATTACATTACAAAATTAAAAATCAAATAATTAGATGACATTACATTAAAAAGGACATTAAAAAGTCGGAAAATACGTAAAAAAACAAAAAAGAAAAAGTTGAAAAAAAGCTGAAATAAAGTCTAAGAAAATATTGGAAAAAAGGTGTAAAAAAACATTGTACAAAAAAGTGTAAAAAAAAAAACATTATAAAAAACATTGTACAAAATGCATGTTGTTCCCCATCTCTTTTTCATTTAAACATTTTTTTAACATTTTTTTTAACAGAAAATGGTAAAAAAAAACAAACAAAAAAAAACATTGTAAAAAACATTGTACAAAAAATTGTAAAAAAACATCGGACAAAAGTCGTAAAAAACATTGTACAAAACATTGTACAAAAAAACGTAAAAAACACCATAAAAAACATCGTACAAAACATTGTAAAGAAGATTGGAAAAAACATCGGATAAAAGTCGTAAAAAACCATTGTACAAAAGTTTGTAAAAAACATCGTACAAAACATCGGAAAAAACATAGTGCAAAATTACCTGAAGAAACTCACAAAATAGTAGTCTCCTTAAATTATTTTTGAAAATTTGCAATATTTTCAAAATGTGATATCATAGATCCCTGAAGGCTGCTTTAGCTCAGTTGGTAGAGCCTCCGCCCCATGTATGAAGGCTCCGTCATTGCTGCAGTGGTTCGAACCCCACATATGGTCCTTTACTGCATGTTGTTCCCCATCTCTTTTTCATTTGAACAATCTTTAACATTTTAAATATAAATTAACAACAATAAAAAATGATACCCATACGACTAGACTGCCAGGAGACTCACCCCCACCCACCCGTCTGTCTCTTTCTAGATTATGCCTAGCCAAGCATGGTAATGGTTGAAGATGCAGTCACATCTCCCTTTACTGAACCCCCCCCCCCCCCCCCCAAATCACCATTACCGTCAATGCATGTTACTAACTCGTGGATCGTGGCTGCTGCTGTGGTCTGCTGCTGACGTCCACTATATATAGCATCACTGTCAATATTGCTACCATATCTCTACTACAGTTTATATTTAGTTAATAATTTACTGCTGCTGTGCATCTGTGTCCCTCTAACTCTTTCACAGGTTCCACTGCTACTGTAATCATTCTATCATTCATTGTAATTCATTGTCATTTTATCATTCATTGTAATTCTACAATATGTTTGTGTTGATTTGTTCTGTACACGTGACATCCATTGTACGTCTGTCCGTCCAGGGAGAGGGATCCCTCCTCTGTGGCTCTTCCTGAAAGGGTTTTTTTGTGGGCAAGTTTTTCCTCAGTCGAACCGAGGGTCTAAGGACAGAGGGTGTCACTCCCTGTACAGATTGTAAAGCCCACTGAGGCAAAATGTGTTTGTGACTTTGGGCTATATAAATAAAATTTGATTTGATTTGATATTAAAAAGGAAAATATGTATTTTAAAAAAACCTTTAAAATAGTCTCCACCCCATATATAAAGGCTCAGACCTTGCTGCAGTGGTTCGAATCCCACCTGTGCTCCTTTACTGCATGTTGTTCCCCATCTCTTTTTCATTTGAACAATTTTTAACATTTTAAATATAAATTAACAACAATAAAAAAAAATAGTATTAAAAAGGAAAATATGTAAAAAAAAACAAAAACAAAAAAAAACGTTTACAGAAGTCTAAAAATATCAAAATATTAAAAACATTACATTACAAAATTAAAAATTAAAACAGATTACAAAGTGTAAAAAAAAAACATTGCAGAAAATGGTAAAAAAAAAAAAAAAAATACAACTTTTTTTTGGCTTTTATTGTTATTTTATATCTGAACTATTTTTTTTTTTAATTTTCTGAGTAAAAATTGTAATCATAAAAAACGTACAAAAAGTTGTAAAAAAAACTTCAAAATCTCACAAAAAAGTATTTTTTTAAATCATTTTTTTGCCCAAACAGCAGCAGTTTCTGTGGCAGCTGTCATGGTAGAAGTCTTGAACATTAAAACAATTTTTAACATTTTAAATATAAAATAACAACAATAAAAGATGTAAAAAAAAAAAAAGTCTAGAGTAGAAAAAAGAATCTGGAGAAAATTATAAAAAAAAAATACAAAAACTCGTTCAAAACATCATAGAAAAGGTCAAAAAAAGTAATAAGAAATTACATTAATAAAACTAGAGTAAGTAAAAAGTAAGTAAAAATAGAGTAATAGATTACTTTAGAAAATAATAGATAACTTTAAAATTCTTTTTTTTCCTCAGAAATCTGACTTTCTGAGTATAAATGTCAGAATTCTGAGAAAACGCACTTTGAAAGTCATAGATTACTTTTGAAGTAATCTATTCCTTTGAAAGTAATTGATTACTTTCAAAATACTTTTTAATTTTAATAAATAAAATTGGATCACTTTGTTGAAATTTTTATTTGTCATCTTGCATTCTCATACACCTGTCACCATGTGCATACCTGTACATCTCCTTTATACTGACACCTTGTTGTCATCAACAATCTCTTTGAGTACTGTGGCAGTGGAAAACACATATTACCTGTCAACATTATAAATATATAAGTATATTTCATTTGTGTATGACACTTCAAAGACTTTTCAAAACATGTTCATACAGTCATAAGTTCATACACAGTTCTTTGATCACACGTTCAGCCTGTCAGGCTTTCTGCTCTCTCTTGTAGATCTCTCACTGCAGGTTCAGCATCTGTGTTTGAAGTGTCTGTTGATGTGACAGTCTGTGGACTTCACCTTCATCAGCTCTTGTGAAGTCTCTGGTGTTTTAAAGAGACTGCAGCAACTGTACCCGATAAAAGACAATGATGATGCACCTCCATCAATGAGTCCATCCTCACAGGCCTCACCATCTGCTGCCACTGCCAAGGACAAGGGCAGACTGACCCTCCACCCCAGTAATCCACCCCTAAGTAATCTATTACTTTTAAAAAGTAATCTATTACTATATAAATACCTTTTTCTCTGAAAAACAGCAGAATTTTAAGGTAATCTCAAACTTTTCCTTTTTAAAAGTAATCTATTAATCTATCTATCTATGAGGAAGACGAGGAGGAGGAAGAAGAGGAGGAGGGAGAGCAGTAGGCAGAGGAGAAAGAGGAGGAGGGAACGAAGAGGACAAGTATGAAGAGGATGAGGAGAAAAAGGAAGAATAGGAGGAGGAAGTGGAGTATGAAGAGGATGAGGAGAAAGAGGAAGAAGAGGAAGACGAAGAGGAGGAGGAAGACAAGAAAGACAAGAAGGAGGAAGAAGAGGAGGAGGAAAAGGAGAACAAGGACAAGGAGGAAGAAGAGGAGAAAGAGGAAGAAGAGGAGGAGGAGGAGGATGAAGAAGAGCACTATGAAGAGGACAAGGAAGAAGAGGAGGAGGAAGAGAAAGACGAGGAAGACGAGGACGAGGAAGAAGAGCTAAGGGAAAAGGAGGATGAAGAGGAAGAGGAAGAAGAGGAGGAGGCGGAAGAGAAGGAGGATAAGGACTAGGAGAAAGAGGAGGAGGGGGAGGAATAGGAGGAAGAAAAGGAGGAGGAAGAGGGGGAAGAGAAGGAGGAAGAGGAGGAGGTGGAAGAAGAAGAAGAGGAGGAGGAGGAAAAGGAGGGGGAAGACGGGAAAGAGAAGGAGGAAGAAGAGGAGGGAGAGGAGTAGGCAGAGGAGAAAGAGGAAGAGGGAACGAAGAGGACAAGTATGAAGAGGATGAGGAGAAAAAGGAAGAATAGGCCGAGGAAGAGGAGTATAAAGAGGATGAGGAGAAAGAGGAAGAAGAGGAAGACGAAGAGGAGGAGGTGGAAGAAGAAGAAGAGGAGGAGGAGGAAAAGGAGGGGGAAGATGGGAAAGAGAAGGAGGAAGAAGAGGAGGGAGAGGAGGAGGAGGAGGAAGAGGGAGGGTTATGCATGACATGCAGAACAGGTTCAGACAGATGTTGAGAGATTAATTAAGAAAATCTTATTTTCAGATTAAAGCAGAAATCACATGATAAAACTGACTCTGATCACTGTTGACTGTTTAATAAAATAAATAAATAAACATGATGACTGTTCAATAAAATAAATAAATACACTGTTGACCAGAACAGCAGCGCGTGGCAGGTCAGTGCCGCTGCTAGCCCTTTCTGTCTTTCAGGGTAGAGGTGTTCTCTTCTTTCCGTGATTTCAAAGCGGACCGTGAACGCATCATCAGACTTCACGTTCAGTTTCGTTTCTTTAAGTTTCTGATCAGACAGAGCAGCTAGACCAAAACAACTCCAGCACTTCCATCAGCTTCACCTCCAACATCATCTTCACCTTCAGAATGAGGTCAGTTCAGTCAGCTGATTTGATCATTTGAACTCGACGTGACGCTGAAACAGACTTTAAGATCAGAAACAGTCAAAATGTTTCACAGAGTAGCCTATTTACGTCATCAAATCATGAAATTATATAATTAATGATTAATCATACAGAGTTCTGTCAGGATGACTGAACTGTCACTGACAAACAAACAAAACTTACCAGAGAACCTTTGAAGAACCTTTAAAGAACCTTTATTTTATGTATGTGGGGAGCCCTGAAAACTGGTTAGGTCTGTTTGTTTGTGACGTGTTCATGTCAGTGTAAGACCACTGGAACATATTTAGGGCCCGGGTTCAACGTTTGGGCAGTGAAACCTTATTGTGTCCTTAGGATTTTTCTTTTTCTTTCTTTTTTTTTTTTCCTCGGTGCCTCTTCGGGGGCATTTTTGAGGGGCTAACCGAGCTTTCATCCTATCTGTTTGAAACTTGGCGTGTGTGTTCTTAAGGCCTTGACAATGAAAAGTTTGTGAGTTTTGGATTTACTGTGTGGGAGGGGCGGGTCCATGAAATTCGGCGTGTTTTCATGAAATTTCGACGTGCTATAAATTTGCGAAAAATACTCCAATCTTCCCCAAACCTCTGATATATAATGGCAGTCTGGCATAGAACACATTACCATGACAACATTTGGTGATTTTCACAGCGCCTCCTAGTGGCTATAGAAAAGACCACTTTTTCGAGGTGACGTCCAGCTTGAACAGTATTGACCGTACGGTGCTGAAACTGAGTGAAAATATCAGAAACAACCCTGAGAAGAACTTCTCCAAAAATGTTGAGTTTTTGAGAAACTATGAAGACACGGCGGCCTGTCAAAATCAAAAGTACCGATTTTTTTCGAAAAAATTAGCAACTCCATTAACTTTATGGCTGATTTTTAGCCAGGCAAAAGTGTTGGGCTTTCATATACTTTCTTAGAGCTGCCTGAAATTTCTTGTGGTTATTAAGACCAATAAGATGCAAATTTCGGCTGCATAATTAATTAGGGGGCGGGGCAAGATTGCTCTATAGTGCCCCCTTGAACTTTTCTTTGAAACAGCCCCACCACACCTTTGGACACAGAGTTATGAAACCTCAGCTGAATTGTAGAACATGGGAAGACCTACAAAAAAGTCTCTTGGAGTAATGGGCTAAAATGAACAGGAAGCGAGATATTTAAGAATGAAAATCACCATTTTTGGTGTTTCAGGCTGATTGAGAAGGAGTCATATTTGAACGAACTCCTCCTAGGGATTTTATCCAATTGACTTCAACCTTGGTAGGTGTGTTCATATAGACTTCCTGAGTAAAAGTTTTCAAAATTATGAATTTTGATGAAACAGTGTGGGCGTAGCGCTCCGTCAAATTTGACCCTCTGACCCAATTGTGGCTAATGTGTGTGGCCTATTTTAACAAACTCCTCCCAGGGACTTCATCTGATTGACTTAAAACTTGGTACCAATATTCTTATGGCCTTCACCATCAATGTTATAAAAAGTATGAGTTATTAGGATATAATGTGGGTGTGTTTTTTTGTTAGACCTGGGCACATTGACCCATATTTGGTCACTACATGTGGTCTTGAATGAACTCCTCCTAGGGATTTTATGCAATCCAGTTCAAATTTGTCATATGTGTTCATATAGATTTGCTGAGTAAAAGTTATCAAAAGTATGAGTTTTGATGAAACGGTGTGGGTGTGGCACTATGTCAGATTTGACCATTTTACCCAAATCTGGGCAATGTGTGGTCTATTTTAATGAACCTAGGGATAGTATCCAGTCCACTTCAAACTTTGTAGGTGTGTTTATATTGATTTTCTGGTTAAAAGTTCAAACATAGTGGCAAAGCTATGGAATCACACTGTTACAAATTTGTTTAGGCTGCAGTGTGTGGGCAATTTCTCTGCCGCTGAGTGTTTTGGCTGGTGTGGGTCTCAGCGGGCGCATGACCCGACGTGCACACATGCCAATGTGCACACATGCACGAGAGCCCGTTCAATCCCGCTAGCGGCTTTAATTTTGTATTTTAGCAGATTTTATATTTTAAGTTTGATTCTGTTGTTTTTGTTTCATTTTATCTTTCATGTGTCGTTAAACATTTCACTGTTAACCTGCACAATGAATACACCTGAACACTGAAACATCCCTTTGACCTGCAGTGACCCAGGCAGCACCCTTCAGTCCAGGCTGCTGCGGCTGCAGAGTCACTTCACATGGGATCTAAAGAAGGAAGACCTCGACCTGAAGAACCTGAGCACTCGACTCGAGGACCACCTGGACCTTCAGCTGGGACAGCGGGGCGCGGTGGCTCGTTCCTACAGCTTCTTGGCTTATGTCAGGTACAGTTCAGGGCTCAGCTGGGTCAGTGGGTTAGGGAACCTGGAAGGCTCTGTTCATTCAGGACTTCAGGGTTCACTCCAGGATCTCTGTCTCCTCAGGTACCTTCAGGATCAACGAGAAGAGGCGATGGACCTTCTCAGTCAATCAGAGAAGACAAACAGAGAGTGTTATGGTGAGGACTGTGAGCCGCGGCTCATTGTGACATACGGAGACATGGCCTGGTTGAAATACTACACCGGAGACTACACACAGTCACATGGTTACTGCCAGAAGGTCGATGACATACTGGTATGAGTGATTTTGAGCATGTGTTTAAAGCTCTGTCTGATATAAAGTCACTGATCCAGGTAAGCTCCACCTGCCCGTCCTTCTCTTTACAGATGAAGTATCCCACCGGTTCCTCCACAGTTCTCCTCCCGGAGGTTTATGGAGAAAAAGGTTGGACCTACCTGAAGCTTCACAACCCCAAAGCCGTCGACTGTTTCCAACAAGCTTTGGAGCTTCAGCCTGACGACAGCGAGTGGAATGCTGGCTGTGCCATCGCCCTGCACCGGAGAGAGATGGTCAGTTTTCTAAAACATGATGAAAGTCAACAAGATTCACACCATCAAACCCCAACGCTCACTGCCTGTTTCTGAGATGTTTTTCTTTTAAGCTGGGAGATAATTTGTAGTCCAGGAACTGAACTCAGTAAACTAACTGAAGTCTCATTTGCAGAAGGTTTTAGAAACGTTGAAGGAAGGTGAGGAGTCACCGGCCGTCAAGCAGCTTCACCGAGCCCTGGAGATCAACCCTGACGATGGTGTTCTGCTGTCAATTCTGGCTCTGAAGCTGCTCAAGGAGAAACCCCAAGAGGCTGAACGGCTGGTAGAGAAAGCACTGAAGATAGGTCCTGACAACCCTCATGTTACGCGCTACGTTGCAAAATATCTTCGCATCAAGGTCGGTCTGAATGACTCACAGTACTTACGATGCAGCAGGGTGAACAAAGAAGTCATGGACTGACTAACCATGCGTCTTCTTTTTTGAATGTCTTTCCTTCAGGATGAGGACGAGCGGTCCATCGAACTGCTGAAACGAGCACTGCTGAGGACGAGTCAGTCAGCTTTTATCCACCACCAGCTGTTCGTTTGTTACAGGAAGAAGAAGAACGCTGAGCAGAGCAAGAAGCCCTTCAACAAACACAGTATGCTCACGACAAACTGAAGGTGTTCGTATGAAGGTGTCCGTATGAAAGTATTCGTCGGAAGGTGTCTGTCTGAAGGTGTTCGTCTGAAGGTGTTTGTAGGAAAGTATTTGTCTGAAGGTGTTACACTGAGTTACATTGCAAAATGGTACAGAAAAAAATGTTATTGGTCTAATTAATTTACTGGTCTAATTAATTGGTCTAATTAATTTACAGCTTATGTTGGATTTTATTTTATGTGCTGCATAGATTTTCTTGTACGCTGAGAATGTGCGAGCAGTGGGCAATTGTGCGAGCAGTGCGCAATTAGAGGGAACATTGGTCCCTATGAAGTTGTTCATCGGAAGGTGTCTGTATGAAGGTGTCCGTCTTAAGGTGTGCGTCTGAAGGTGTTAGTCTGAAGTAGGGCTGCAACGATTCCTTGAGTACCTCGAGTAACTTGATTACAAAAAATGAGTGAGGAATTTCCTCTGCCTCGAAGCCTCGTTTAATTAAATTCAAAGCTCACATTTGGCACAGATTCTTTTTAGCGTGACATAATGTGCTTATGTTACAGGCTATGTGTCCCCTGCAAAGCAGAAGACGACGGAAGGGGGCTTTTGGTAATGTGTGTGGACAGTGTTGATGTACAGAACGGCAGACGCCGGGACAAGAAAACAGCGAAAATGAGCAAACGCAGCAAAGCGAAAGTAATAAGAATAGCATAATTTTCAGACTATAAGCTGCTACTTTTTTCACATGCTTTAAACCCTGCAGCCTATACAACGATGCAGCTAATTTATAGATTTTTACTGGCCAACGGTCAACGGGGGGCACTCTCTAGCATTAAACGCAAAAGTGAGACAGACATGGGAAAAGATTATGTGCCAAAGAAGACACTAGTTTTGATTTTGATTTTGAACTATCATTTTGCACATCATGCACACACCCTCATCATGGAAAACACACGAAGAAATGCATATGATGCAGCTTTTAAGTTAAAGCCGATCGATCTGGCCGTCAAGGAAATAGAGCTACTGCATGTAATCTTCCATCCCGTGTTGATGGCGTGTTGGTGCTGCACTGCCGATTTTCAGGCACAGTTTGAAAAAAAGCGTGTCTTAAATTAAAACTAAAAAAATGTGTAAATATCTTGTTACAACATGAAAACCTGCGGCTTATATTCAAGTGCGCCCTATATATGTACAAAATTTATTTTCTTAAAAAAATAAATAAAAATAAAAAAAATAAAATATTCTATAGCTGCAGCCCTAGTCTGAAGGTGTCCGTCTGAAGGTGTTTTGATATTTCACACTTACACTGAGCTAACTCTGTTCTGCTGGGTTCCACCAGAGGTGAAGCAGTGGAGGCATCTCTGCATTCAACACCTGGAGGAAGCCGTCAACATAAAACCTTCATTTGACCTCGCCATCATTGAGCTGGCACTTCTGTACGGAGAGGACAACAACCTGATCAGGTGACTTTACCTGTCCATTCATCTGCCCTTTCCTTTGTACCTGTCTTAATTTCTTCGTCTGTCCATTTGTCTATTCGTTGTCTTCATTCAGTCTTTGTGTCTCAGGGCGGATCAGTTTTTCCAGCGGGGTTTAAAGACGGACCAGAGCTTTCGTCAAGTGTTCCACCATCATTACGCTGAATTTTACCACTACCACAAGAAAGACGAGGTGGGGGCCATCACACACTACACTGAGGTGAGATCAGCTTCATCAGAGCTGCAGAACAAATGATGTGATGATGAGCTGATCGATGATCTGATTAAACAGGCGCTGAAGTTAACTCCAAACACGTGGGAGTGGAGACAGTGTGTCAAGGTGAGCGTCAGGTAAACTGCTGATGCGTTTGTATGAGGAGAATCTGTCATTTACAACCGAACATAATGTCACTCTTCTTCTCAGACGTCAGCAGGGCTGCATTAGGTCAGGCAAAGAGCGCTGTCTGCTGCTCCACAAGGCAAACTGCTTCACACATGATACTGTAGACCAGGGGTGTCAAACTGTTCCACAAAGGGCCAGTGTGGCTGCAGGTTTCTTTCCAACCAAGCAGCAGCACACCAGACTTGACTCATTAAATCAACTGATCTCAGTCTTCAGAGAGTTGATCAAACTGTGTGCTCTTGGTTGGTTGGAACAAAAACCTGCAGCCACACCGGTCCTTTTGTGGAACAGTTTGACACCCCTGCTGTAGACTGTTTTAACCTGATGTTGAACATGCTGAATGTGTCAGTTCTCCTTTTCTTTAGAAGTTGAAGCAGATCGCGGAGCGGCGTCTCTCAGACAACGAGGACGATGACGAGGCGTTCGCTCTGTTGGGTCTGGTGGCCAAGGCTGAAGGCGATAAGAAGATGGCCATAGAGTTTTATCAGAAAGCTCTCGACTGTAAAGACAAAGAGCTGTACCTGTCTGCGCTCTTCGAGCTGCGCCTGGAGCTGCAGTGATGGGCGATGAGGCCAGTCCGGGTCGGCTGGAGGGGGGGCGCCCCTCAGTGGTCCGAGATGGTCCAAGACCAGCAACAGACCACACCCCGACTACATTTATTGTTCCCACGCTACAGCAAATAACTCACAGACGGTCCTGATTACACAAGGTGCTTATTAAATATGACTGAATGCATACGTTCATATGTTCTTGTGTAGTTTAGAGCTGACTGTAGATCTGTTTGTTTCTTTTTATTTTAACTGTGAACTGTTTATCTTGATGTTTGATTTGATTTAAAAAACTGAAAACAAACATTTACAAAAAAAAAAACTTGAATTCAACAGGAAGTTAATAAAATAATAATAAAATTTCATAATAAAAAACAAAACCATCTGATTCTTTTCACACCTCCAACTGACGTTTACGCTTTTATTTTGAAGGCTACAATATTTTTACAGAATGTGAGAGTGTCAGTGTTCAGTGTGTCTTTGTGTGTGTTGTGTCAAAGTCAAGCTCCGCCTCCTCAATGGCGGTCATGGCGCCCTCTGCTTGTCTCTGCAGCTCGACATCGAGCAGTGTGGCTCCGGCCACAAAACGATCCTGAAACATGAAAAAGAAACAAAAAAAACTTTATTGACAAATCAGGTGATTGATAATTAATTAATTAATAATTAATAAGTTCAGCTTTAAAAACACTGAAGGGGTGTTTGTTTTGTGTACCTTCTTGGTGCCGGGCAGAGCAACAGGGGAGTTAAAGGTCAAGTCTTTGATGCTGTACACGTGAAAGAGCTCCGCTGGAGACCTGGACAGGAAGTGGACACACAGACACACCTGAGTATGAAAACGGATGTCCCCCAAATCAAAACAAAGGCTCCTGAAGTTTCAGCATCACATGACATGTCTTAAGAACCCGCAGGACAGACAGGAAGTGAGGTGAGACATGGGTAGAAACGGAGCACTCTGACTGGAGCGTCTATGTGTTCGTACCTGCGGCTCAGGTCCACGCCTAGCGCCGCCGATCCTTCACTGGGCGCGCCCAGACAGAGGTGAACTGCCAAGCGTCGTACGACCGGGTGGTAATGTCTCTGTGGGTGGACACACACACAATTACTTGTACTCGTACTAGTCCTGGTACTCATAGAGCATGTACCGGTACGTGTAGAGCGTGTAGCACATGTAGAGCGTGTACCAGTATGTGTAGAGCGTGTAGTACGTGTAGAGCGTGCACCAGTATGTGTAGAGCGTGTAGTACGTGTAGAGCGTGCACCAGTATGTGTAGAGCATGTACCAGTATGTGTAGAGCGTGTAGTATGTGTAGATCATGTAGTGCACGTAGAGCATGTACCAGTACGTGTAGAGCGTGTAGTACATGTAGAGCGTGTACCAGTACGTGTAGAGGGTGTAGTACGTGTAGAGCGTGTAGTACGTGTAGAGCGTGTACAGGTATATGTAGAACGTGTAGTATGTGTAGAGCATGTAGCGCGTGTACCGGTATATGTAGAACGTGTAGTATGTGTAGAGCATGTAGCGCGTGTAGAGCGTGTACCAGTACATGTAGAGCGTGTAGTATGTGTAGAGTGTGTACTTGTACCTGTAGGGTGTGTAGTTCCCATAATGCCGTATTCTGAGCATTGCAGTGTTCAGGTTCGTCTAACTCTGGCAGGTAGAAGCCACTGCCCTGAACCTCGTTATCCAACAGGAAGTCACACTTAGGGAATGCCTAACACACACACAGACACACACACACAAAGTGGTTTACTTGTGTTTGTTGCCATGAACACCTCACCTGCCGCTATGGGCAGGTCAGCACCATACAAAGTGTTTTAGCATGTGGCTAACTACATGTTAGCATGTAGTTATGTTGCTGCCATATGGCTATGTGTGTTAGCATGTGGCTAAGTGTGTTAGCATGTTGCTAAGTTTGGCAGCACAAACACTCACATGCATTGTGGATCTGTTGGTGGCGAGGAGTCCCACGGTGGCATTGGGCAACACGTGCAGACTGAGCATGCTCAGTCGTTTGACAAACGCCATCACCCTCTGCAGGGTCACCTGCTTCTTACGGCGGGTCAACATGGCGTCCAGGCACCGAAGCACGATGAGGATGTCATCATTGTGCATCCCTGAAACAGAAAGCAGTCACGTGATCTATGTCATCATTAAAGTTGGATTCTTCACGCTAAAGTGTAGAGTGGCAGTAAATCGACTGTAAAGTGACTGGAGTGACTGTAGAGTGACTGTAAAGTTACAGTAGAGTGACTGTAAAGTGACTGTAGAGTGACAGTAAATCGACTGTAAAGTGACTGGAGTGACTGTAAAGTTACAGTAGAGTGAAAGTAGAGTGACTGTAAAGTGACTGTAGAGTGACTGTAGAGTGACAGTAGTGACTGTAGAGTGACAGTAAATCGACTGTAAAGTGACTGTAGAGTGACAGTAAATTGACTGTAAAGTGACTGGAGTGACAGTAGAATGACTGTAAAGTGACCCTCTGCCCGGACCTCGCCGCTTCCCGGGGCCGTGGAACGAGTGTAGAGTAGAGTGACTGTGGAGTGACAGTAGAGTGACAGTAGAGACTGTAGAGTGACTGTAAAGCAACTGTAACGCGGCTGTAAAGCGACTGTAGAGTGACTCTAAAGCGACAGTAGAGCGACTGTAAAGCGACAGTAGAGCGACTGTAAAGCGACAGTATAGTGACTGTAAAGCGACTGCAGAGTGACTGTAAAGCGACTGCAGAGTGAGTGTAAAACGACTGCAGAGTAACAGTAGAGCGACTGTAGAGTGACTGTAAAGCGACAGTAGAGTGACTGTAAAGCGACTGCAGAGTAACTGTAAAGCGACTGTAAAGCGACTGTAGAGTGACTGTAAAGCGACTGTAGAGTGACTGTAAAGCGACAGTATAGTGACTGTAAAGTGACTGTAGAGTGACTGTAAAGCGACAGTATAGTGACTGTAAAGCGACAGTATAGTGACTGTAAAGCGACAGTAGAGCGACTGTAAAGCGACTGCAGAGTGACTGTAAAGCGGCTGAGAGTGACTGTAAAGCGACTGTAAAGCGGCTCTAGAGTGACTGTAAAGCAGCTGAGTGTGACTGTAAAGCGACAGTATAGTGACTGTAAAGCGACAGTAGAGCGACTGCAGAGTGACTGTAAAGCGAGTGTAAAGCGGCTCTAGAGTGACTGTAAAGCGGCTGAGTGTGACTGTAAAGCGACAGTAGAGTGACTGTAAAGCGACTGTAAAGCAGCTGTAGAATGACTGTAAAGCGACTGCAGAGTGACAGCAGAGCGACTGCAAAGCACGGGTAGAGTGACAGTACAGCAACTGTAAAGCAACAGTAGAGCGACTGTAAAGCGACAGTAGAGTGACTGTAAAGCGGCTGTAGAGTGACAGTAGAGCAACTGTAAAGCGACAGTAGAGTGACTGTAAAGCGGCTGTAGAGTGACAGTAGAGCAACTGTAAAGTGACAGTAGTGCGACTAAAGCAACAGTAGAGTGACTATAAAGCGACAGAGCGACTGTAAAGCACGGGTAGAGTGACAGTAGAGCAACTGTAAAGTGACAGTAGAGTGACGGTAAAGCAACAGTAGAGTGACGGTAGTGCGATTGTAAAGCATCAGTAGAGCGACTAAAGTGACAGTAGAGTGACTATAAAGCGGCAGAGTGTAAAGCGACAGTAGAGTGACTGTAAAGCGACAAAGTGACAATAGAGCGACAGTAGAGTGACTGTAATGCGGCTGTAGAGACTATAAAGCAACTGTAGAGTGACTGTAAAGCGACTGTAGAGTGACTGTAAAGTGACTGTAGAGTTTCTGACCTGCGTGCAGCTTCGGCAGCATTTTGTAGAGTTGAGAATAAAAGTTGAGTGGGTCGATGTTCAGAACGTCACCTGATACAAACAGGAAGTAACTTTAGTTTGATACAATTCTTTTTTTTATATATAGCACCATATCATAACAAAAGTTATCTTATTGTATGCATATTTTATTTTTGATAGACCTCACTGTTTATACTGTAAATTCTGTCTATACTGCCATATTTATATTTATACTGATAATTCTGTTTATACTGTGCCATATTGCCATACTGATACTGTTACTGTTGTTTTTGTTTATACTGTTCATTATGTTCATTCCACCACTTATATTTTACATTTCATGTTTATTGCTGTTTGCACCGGGGATAAGAGGGAAACACAATTTCAGTCCTCTGTATGTCCTGTACATATGGCAGCATTGATAATAAAGCTGACTTGACTTGATCTCATGACACTTTTCATGTAGAGCAGGTCTCGACCATACACTCTCCACACACAGTAACACACACACAGAAACACGCACACCTTGTCCTGACAGGATGGTGAAGACCGTCTGGATGCAGTGCAGACTGTCCCGATTGGTCAGATCCTGCAGAGATCACATGACTTGATCAGTTTGTGTAAAGCCAGGTAAACAGGTAGAATCTCAGAGTTTAGTCTCAGTCTCAGAGACTTTTCAGGCTGACTGTGGAGGTTAGACTGGTCTGAGCGTCTGATTGGCTGCAGTGTGACATCGGGTCAGGTCATGGAAACACCTGAGGTCTGTTTGAAAGTGTCACTACCCAGCATGCTCAGGGGGGCAGGGTCGAGATCAATACTCACTCCTGATTGGATGAGGCTCTGTAGCACGTTGAGCAGGTCGTCAAAGAACTCCAGGTTGATCAGGTGAGCGAAACTGACAGGAAGTGACATCAAAGTCAGCACGACATCACAGCCACAGTGTGTGTGTATGTGTTTGTGTGTGTATCTTACTTGGCCAGTCCCTCAAGCACTGCAGGAAGAAGCTCAGATTTCTGAGCTTTCTTTAAGATCCTGAAGTAAATGAGGAAGACGATGTTCAGAGTCTCTGTGTGCTGAGGAGGAGGAGGAAGAGGAGTTTAGTTAATCTGCTGACTCATGGCAAGGAGTCATGTTTTGTCTTTTTGTCAACTCACCACTTTGAGTTTTTTCTCTTTGCTCTCTGAAGCTTCGGCCTCCAACAACTCTTTATCCAGCTTCTCCTCTGCCTTCTTCCACTGTACATGACATCATCACATGACATTGTCACATCACACAACATCATGACATTATGGCATCATCACATGAAAGCATCACATCACATGACAGCATCACATCACATGACAGCATCACATCACATGACAGCATCACATTACATGACATTGTCACATCACATGACATCACAGCATTTACCTTCCTCTGCATCCTCGACAGATTCTTCTTCTTTTCTTTGTTGTTCATGAACTTCTTCTTTGGTGCTGAGTCCTCCAGGTCCTTCTTCACCTCCACCTCTTTGATCCTCAGACTGAGCAGGGTCCTTAGCACCTGGGGGGGGGGGGGGGGATCAGTACGTGACATCAATCACTGTGTGTCAGGTCAGAGTGCGTTTCATTTGTTACCTCAGGTCGGACATTGTAGTTGAGGCTCTTGACAAGGCCGGAGATGACTCGCACGGTCGCCAATGAAGCCCCGCCCATTTTGTCCTGCTGGAAGAGCTTCCTGAACGCATCACAACACATACCTGACACCTGTAACACAGACACCTGAACGCATCACAACACATACCTGACACCTGTAACACAGACACCTGAACGCATCACAACACATACCTGACACCTGAATGCATCACACAGTTACCTGAGTGACCTGAGTTGCGTATAGAGTGCAACAGTCTCACCTTTTTGGCGGGGTCGTTCATCAGTGGCACAAGGGCGACGATGATGTTGTTGTGAAAGTTGAAGTGTGGCAGAGCGAGCAGCAGCTCACACAGACAACGCACGGCGACTTCAGCAAGGCCGCGGTATGACTGGAAACCCACTGACTGACTGCGCTTCTTCTTCTTCTGTTTCCAGTCTGCACACAGAGTGTGAGTGTGAGAGTGTGTGTGTGCGTATGTGTGTGAGAAAGTGTGAGTGAGAGTGTGTGTGAGTGAGAGTGTGTGTGAGAAAGTGTGAGTGAGAGTGTGTGTGTGTGTGTGTGTGTGAGAGAGAGAGAGTGTGTGAGCGTGTGTATGTGTGTGTGTGAGAGAGAGAGTGTGTGAGCGTGTGTATGTGTGTGTGAGAGTGTGTGTACCTTTGATAGTCTGCTCCAGGTCCTCCAGGTAGAACTTGTACTGACTGATCAAACCTTCTTCAAACTCTCTGAGCTGCTGCGTCTCCTTCTTCACCTGGAGACAGACAGACAGTCACAGACAGTCACAGACAGACAGATGTTGTGGAGAAATTGCTGAAGTCAAAGGTCAGTGGTGAGGTCAGGAAGAAAGAAAGTTCAGGAGCCTCTGATGTCTTATGCTGTAATATTTGTTGACACTTGGCCAAGGAGAATTAGAGACACACTCAAAGTTCATCAGAAGTGCCTGAGTCGGTCTCACATTCTGCTGAACTTGTGCTGGTGGATAGACTTTAAATCCCAAGATAACAAATACTACACGCCCAGAATTAGAGAATGTTTTTACCAAGGACGGTGTCATTGTCAACATATTCTAGTCTGGAGACACAGATGTCTGTTTACACAGATTGGAATGTCAATGGCAAGCTATCTATTATGTCTAAGCAGGCAGCAACAGATTGCTTCGACCCTGGCCCCCACAGTGTTGAGATAGACTGGCACCTACTGTTCCCAGTCAAAGGCAAACAACTAATACTGCTGAGGACCTCAAAATGGAAAATTCCATAACAAAAGGCAGATATTTACAGACAGACACAGACAGTTACAGAGAGACAGACAGTTACAGACAGTTTCAGGTCGACTTGACTGTCTGATCCAGGTGAGCGGTTGAACACGTGTCGTTACCTTGGCGGCCTTCTCTACGGCAGTCAGCGGTCGTATCCTGTAGGAGGGGGCGACGTCTTTAAAGATCTCCATCAGTGATACCATCACCAGCTTCCTGACCGTCACCGCCACACTCGGGTCGGACTCCATCAGCATGCCACGTAGCTCCTTCACACGCTTTATCTGCGCACACACGCACACACACACACAGTTAGAACAGTACCACCTCCATCAGGTGTGTGTGGTGTCAGGTCAGCCTCCGTCCTTACATTGTTGTATGGGTCGGACACAATGGCTGATCCCAGGCTGGCGATGCGTCGTCTCTTCTCGTTCACCGTGTGATCTCTGAGCTGCTCCCTCTGCTCTGCTGTCAGTGCTGCACCGCTCTGCAGCACCCCCTCTGCTCAGGAGGACACATGAAATGACACACAAACTGTGATGTCACACAAACTGTGATGTCACAGGGTCAAAGGTCACCGTACCGTTTTCAAACTCGTCCGGCTCCTCGGTGGAATCTTCCTCCTCCTCTTCCTCTGGCTGCATTTTGATCACTATGAACAGACAGACAAGGAAGACTGGATGGAGACTGGACAAAGACTGGACAAAGACTGGACTAAGACTGGACGGAGACTCGTACCTCTCTCCACGCTCTGCGGAATGACGCCTGTCTTGTCTTTGATTGGCAGCAGGTGGATCACTTCCTTCTCCTCCATCCTCGCCATCTTCCGTGGAACCTTCTCGTAGCTCCGCACAACCTCAGAGCTCCGCTTCTTACCACCATGCACTGGCCCACTGAGACACCCCGCCACATGAAACAAACACACGTCAGTCACGTCTTAAAGCTACAGTTACAACATCAACAACATCATTGGTGTATTTGAGTTGGCGTTACCATGACGACAGGTCTCTGGTAATGAACGAGGCGTGTTGAGCCATGGCGGTCATCTGCCGCAGGTCGTCGTCCTCCATCATGTCTGTCGGCAGACTCTCCAAGAACTCCTCGTCCTCCTCCTCCTCTGTCGGGACACAATGCATGATGGGAGGAGGACAGGTGAGCGTGATGATGGGATGGGAGGACATGTTAAAGAGCTCATCGGTCTGTCCAATCAGATCGCCTAACGACATCTGATCTGAACAGCCAATTGTTATGGGAATTTTTTAAGAAAGGCCCTTCAATAAGGAAGACTGGATTCGAAGTATCAAAGTTTAAGTTGAAATTATTATTCTTGTACAAGAAGGAGCGTTTAACAGTGCAACACACATAGGGAGAAAAAGGCTCCCTGTGGAGCTCTAACAGTTGGTTCTTATACATTTTTTAATGAGCTGTCTTGGACACCTCCCCACTGTTACAAATAATATTATACCGTCCTTTTTTGGTTCTCTGCTCAATAATGAGCAGGACATTCCTTCCTCCAAATGATACTTCCCTAATCTGTCTCTCCTGTCCTTGTACTATTAATTTATAGTTATCTCTCCCTGCCAAGCTCAGCAAAACAGAGCAAATAAGAGAAGTGCACGAGACATGCAAAAAACAGGATACACACACACTATATGAATTAAAACTTCTGAACCCCAGTATAATCCTAATATTTATAACACCAATCAGCAGCCTGGTTTTCTCACCGGGTCTCTTCCTGTACGTCTCCAATGGGCGTGGCGTCCTGATGGCGGCGTCCTTCACTGCCTGCCTCAGCTTCTTCTGCTCTTTGCGCTGCTTCTTGGCGACGTTCTGCTGCTTCAGCTGACGGTTCTTCAGTTTGTTCTCCAGCTTCAAGCCGCTCGTCTTCAACAGACGCCGGAACGTCGGGCGCCGCTTCTTTGACCGTGGCTGGAGGAAACAGGAAGTAAACAAGAGTTTGTCTTCAGATCTCCAAATTAAAACAAAAATACTCAGTTTGACTTTTATTTTGAAAGTGTCAGTAAAATGCTTTAATATTTTTGATCTTTTGAGCTTATAGTTTATTGCTGGACTAAACTTCCCATGATGCATTGGGCTCTTCTCATGTTACTAATTTATAAGGTTCTCATAAATCATGGCTGCTGCTGCTGACGTCCACCATATTTATATTATTATTATCATTATTAATAATAATATTATTATCATTGTAGCTGCTGCCGTATTACATTTACATTCAGTCATTTAGCTGACACTTTTATCCAAAGTGAGTCACAGAGAAGGAAACAGTCAGTGTACAGTGTGTTAGTGCAGCAGTAAGTCTGTGACAGCTGTAGCGGGACAGACGTGTCCAAAAGTAGATTGGGAGCCAGAGCTTTCAGCTATCAAGCTCCTCTTCTGTGGAACAAACTACCATTCTGGGTTCAGGAGGCAGACACAGTCAACACCTTCAAGAGTAGACTGAAGACTTTCCTTTTTGAAAGCGCTTATAGTTAGTGCTGGCTCAGGTCATCCCTTAGTTATGCTGCCATAGGACTAGACTGCCGGGGGAACAATGACTGTCAATAATACAGCTTGAATGTCGGCCATTTTATCCTTCTCTCTCACAGACACACGCAGACACACAGACACACACACACACACAAGACAAAAGTCTTTCAAAGTAAGAGTCCCTTCAACAGAAAAGACATAAAAGACTTTGGATGGGGCCAGAGTCAGGCACACTCAAAATTTAATTAGAATTTTTCTAGTTATTGCTACCATATCTCCATTACAGTTTATAGTTAGTTAATGATTTACTGCTGCTGTGCATCTGTGTCTCTCTAACTCTATCACAGGTTCCACTGCTACTGTAATCATTCTATCATTCATTGTAATTCATTGTCATTCTATCATTCATTGTAATTCATTGTCATTCCATCATTCATTGTAATTGTACAATATGTTTGTGTTGGTTTGTTCTGTACACGTGACATCTATTGCACGTCTGTCCGTCCTGGGAGAGGGATCCCTCCTCTGTGGCTCTTCCACCTTTTTTCCCTGTTAAAGGGTTTTTGTGGACAAGTTTTTCCTCACTCGAACCGAGGGTCTAAGGACAGAGGGTGTCACTCCCTGTACAGATTGTAAAGCCCTCTGAGGATAATGTGTTTGTGACTTTGGGCTACACAAATAAATTTGATTTTATGTCCAGCTGTCGGTAGTGCTGGAGAGGAGGTCCCCTCTGAACTAGAGCTGTGTCAATGAAACTGAATGAAGAGAACACTGAGAGAACACGAGGAGAACATTAGGAGAACACGAAGAGAACAATGAGAGAACGTGAGGAGGACATGAGGAGAACATAGAGAGAACACTGGGAGAACATGAGTTCTCATGTTTAACTTCATTTCCCGGCGTCCCTCTGTGACTCACCGGACCCATGGCGGCACAAAGTCTCCGTCTGTCTGCGCAGATTCAGGCCGAGCTCTGATGAACCTTCCTCGGTGTGCGTGTTGAAGAGAGTCGGTGTGTTTTGATGGAGAACTTCTTTCACACGCGTGTTGATCCGAACAGAGACCCGGAAACACTAACCCGGACTGCTGCCCTGAACACAGCACAGCGCCCCCAGCGGCGGGAGGTCAGAGGACACGAGACAAACCCACACCGACATATGACGTCATAAACATCGTAGCTATATTCAGGTATAATTTAATAGAGAAGATCTAAGGACACGGACCAATAGTCAACAAAATGAGCTCCTTTCCTAGTCCTTTCCTAATCACTTTTCCTAAACACGTTTCCTAACCACCTTTCCTAACCATTTTTCCTTGACCTCGATGGAAATCTTCACAAGGTTATAAGGAAACACGTGAAGGAGAGGTGATAAGGAAACATGTGAAGGTGAGGTGACAAGGAAAGATGTGAAGGAGAGGTGATAAGGAATTAGGAGAAGATGACTGCTCTTAAACTAGACTACGTCATGAAGCAACGGTGAATGTTATTGACGTGATCTGTGGTAAAACTACAAAGTCCAGAAGATGGACTACAAAATGCTCATCTGAGATAGTTCCTAGATACTCCCCGCGCTCTGACCGTGTTGTTTCATGCAGGAAATATAAACATGGACAACCTGGTGAAAAATGTGACGTCATCATCAACGTCAGAGTTCAAATAATAAATGAATATTGTCCACCTGTCACAGAAGTCAGGTGAAGTGTTTGTTACCTGGTGTGGTCGCTCACCCTCCTGTCCACTCATATAGAAACATATTAGCAAGTTATGGCAAAGATATGATTAATCAGCAGCGGGAACTTCATGATGATCTGCAGGGCTGGGTGGCTGGTTCCAAACCGTTTGTACTCTGTGTGTGAACGCAGCTCCACGGTCAACAACAGAACACACTTCATGATCAAAGAAAGTTTTTACATCACGTCAACACGAATGTTCACATTCTACGCTCTGTTGCAGGCTGCATCACACTGTTTAAATACACTGATGGTTTCATGATTGAACACTGCGTCCATTTTAAGGAACTGTGGGGCATCGCCTCCTTTCCTTTCCTAAAGGGTGGTCTGGTGTATCATATGCTAAAGGAGATAATAAAGGAAGCATTGACTCCTCTCCTTAACAGAGGATTCAAACAGCTCTTATCATGACGGACACGTTAACACTTCAGTGAGGAACCTTCATGAACAGAACAGACTATTGGACCGGACCAAAGTTTGAGAAACAGGAAGTGTCAGGGAGGAAACAGGAAGTGTCACTCTGTGAAAAGGCACAGTTTAAAATTCAAACCTGTTAAATTTATTTTAGATTTTAAGTTCTGATCTAATCCAGTTTAAACAGAGTCAAAAGTCTGAACTTTCCATCTAGAACCAACATAACAGTTGTGAGGTCGATTCAGTCCACACAGGTTCTGGTTGGTTGGATCCACATGATGGGGAAACTCAGGGTGACCTGAAGTCAAAACATGAAGAACTAGAACCAGAAGGCTGAGACTTGTGGATCAACCTCGGTCTGCTCCAACAGAACCTGAGAGACAGAAACAAAGGTTACCTGAATGTTCTCTCATGCTTTTATTTTCCAAATCTGTCAATGACTCACTGACTCCACTTCCTGTTCCTGCTCAGCATGACCGACGACAGGGTGCAGGAGAACAGTTTATCAGAGAGAACAGCTCACCCATCAGGGAGGTGGGACAGGAGTGAGCTGCAGGTGGACGACAGAACAGAACAGTCAGTAACAGAACCTCCACCAGATCTACTGATTCGTATACTGAGGAGGATGATCCAGACCAGGTCGCCTCAGACTGGTCCAGGTCAAGTCACAGGTCACTCGAACTCGACTCTCAAACTGAGACAAGTCCACATCACCTAAGACGTATCCTCATCACCGAGACAAGTCCAGATCACCTAAGATGTGTCCATGTCACACAAAGAGGCGAGTCCAGGTCACCTGAGCGAGTCCACATAACCTAAGGCGTGTCCATGTCACCTGAGACGAGTCCAGGTCACCTGAAACGGTCCACATCACTAAAGCAGTCCACATAACCTAAGACATGTCCATGTCACCTGAGAGAGTCCAGGTCACACAGAGGCAATCCACATCACCTAGGCGATATCCTTGTCACCTGAGAGAAGTCCAGGTCCAACTGAGACAAGTCCATGTCACCTGAAGACGAGTCCACATCATCTAAGATCGTCCGTCACCGAGATGAGTCCACGTCACCTTAAACAAGTCAGGTCACTAGAGACAAAGTCCTGTCGAGATGAGTTAGGTCAGTTTTGTGTCACCTGACATGGTCCAAGTCAAGTAACAAGTTGTCTGCAGGTATTTCCGTGCCTGTGAAGGTGATTAGCCACTGTGACAGTGAGGTCACTGAGATAGGTGTCTCACACGATGCTGATGATGGTCCATGTGCAGCAGAGAGCGTCCTGGTGCGGCCTCAGGATGCAGGAGCAGTCCTGAACAGGAACTCCTCCCGTCCGCGGAGAAAGGCGTCCCAAACTCTGCATGCACGTCCAGGGGAGGGGCTTTGTGTAGAGAGACAGGATCCTGAGGGGCGGGGTTAGTAGAGGAACTGTGGTTATTTGCATATTTACATCATCATTTCATCACTTCTGTTTGATCAGAAACTGAAAAGTTTGGATGGGACAGCAGAACAACACCTGAACTTCATGCCCAGAGCATCTGTGCTAAGGTAGTGTTATGGAATTTTATCCTGAGGTTACACAAGGTCACGTGTGGGCCTTGAGGTCCTTGGCAGTAATTGTTTGCCTTTGACTGGGTACAGTAGGTGCCAGTCTATCACCTTACTAGTGGGGGCCAGGATCGAAGAAATCTGGTGCTGCCTGCTTGAACATAATAGATTAACACCGTGACATTCCAATCTGTGTCTCCAGGACTAGAATATGTTGACAATGACCTGATCCTTGAAGTAAAAACATTCTCTTTCTCTGGCTAATTCTGGGCGTATAGTGTTTGTGGTGTTATCTTGGGGGTTTAAAGTCTATCCACCAGCATGAGTTCAGCAGAATGAGACCGACTCAGGCACTTCTGATGAACTTTGAGTGTGTCTCTAATTCTCCTTGGCCAAGTGTCAATAAATATTACAGCATAAGACATCAGAGGCTCCTGAACACTTTCTTTCTTCCTGACCTCACCACTGACCTTTGACTTCAGTAATTTCTCCACAACAAGTGAAGTAGCAGTTTTGACCCTGGACTCTGCTGGACTCACAGGTGGTTCTAGTGGACTCTAGTGGACTCTGACTTTCTTTGTGGTCTGCAGTAAGACTCACCAGTCCATGAGGTAGAGGTCTGAGTCAGACCTGAAGACTGGAAGTGAGCTTGAAGAGATGAGGAAGTGTCTCCTCGAAGAACACCTGGAAGGCCTGAAATACCTAATTTATCTACAGACAGACAGACAGGCAGACAGACAGGTTGTGTTTAGCTTGTACATGTGATGGTTCAGGTTCAGGTCACTCTTACATACCTGCTGGTGGTCCACTCTGCAGAAAGCCAGCTGACTGCAGTCGGTTCATCAGGTTGGAGAAAGTGATGAAGGCCTCGACCTCGTCCATGTTCAGGATCAACATGGCTGCCATAGAGGACATGCCCTGCACCTGAATGAAAGACAGACAGAGAGACAAAGTGAGACAGAGAGTGGAGACATCCACAGGTGAGACAGTGAGTGAGAGTGAGACATCCATGAGTGAGACAGAGGTGAGAGTGAGACAGAGAGTGAGGCATGCACAGAAATTAGAGACAGAAGACTCACATATCCCACATCCAGGTCTGTAGCAGGTGTAAGCTCCCAGAATGCTTTGCAGCAGGTCATGTTGAGACCACCCTACAAAATAAAAGCAGCATGTATTAACTTCCCTGTTCCTGCCAGTTGAACAGTTTGCAGGTCGTAATTGTCACCGACCACTTCTGGAAGACACAGAGGGAGGGAAAGTTCTGGACACATCCGTGTGATCAGGTCCAGACTGGTCTCGTCCTCGGCGCCCTGTCTGCAGGTAAATGTGTGTGAATCCAGAACTGTCGGACTCTGACTCAGTTTGAACTGGTTCTTACCGTCTGTCTGTGCGGTGCTGATGTTCCTCCACTTCTCCCTTAGCTCTGCAGAGGAAGATGTGTCTCAGCTCTGAGGAAGAGGAGGAGGACGGGTGAAGGTAAACAAGAAACATCAAACAAATGAAATGTCCCCACCACCACACCTGCTGTGATGTTCAGCTCGTTCGATGGCATGGCTCCAAACTGGGTCTCGAGCGGCAGCGGTAAACCGACCCTGCAGATCCGAGCCGCGGCTCGACCTCCTGAAACACCATCATCACAAATGCTCTGACATCATCACAAATGCTCTGACATCATCACAGATGCTCTGACATCATTCATCATTCATGAATTAGGTACATGGCGTCCACTGTGGCAGGATGTTCTGGTTCCAGACCAGCGTGGCGTTGGCGATCTCCTCCTCTGTCTGTCACGCTCCTTCAACTGCTGCTGCTTCCTCTGGGCCTCCTTCAGCTCTGACACACAAACAAGTTAAACTTCACCCCGTGTGGGAGGTGCAGCCCGGATTAAATCAAACACACCTCTTCTCTTGGCTCTGGCCACCATCTCCTTGTACTGCTATTTCGGTGTCTCTGCGTCTCCTGGAAATCCGATTTGGCGGGAAGATTCCTGCACACAGACAGGACAGGATAAAATGGCCGCCCTGAGATGCTCCACTGACACACGGAAGTGACTGAACAGACAGACAGGAAGTAGCCATACAGTGGTCGGTCCTCCAGGATCGGTCCCGTGGTGGAAACAGCGGCTCAAACTTCGACCTTTCTCCTGCTCTGCTGCCCGGCTGCATGATGGGTAGGAGAGCTCCGACCCGAGAACCTGCACCGGCGCCTCGAACTCCTGAAATGACATCACATGACTGATGGACTGATGAGGACTTGTTATGGACTGATAAGGAACTGATGAGGACTTTTATAGACTGATAAAGACTGATGAGGACAGATGAAGACTGATATAGACTGATAAAGACTGATGAGGACAGATTGAAGACTGATGAGGACTGATATGAACTGATAAAGGCTGATGAAGACTGATATAGACTGATAAAGGCTAATGAGGACTGACAAGAAGGTGATAAAGGCTGATAGGGACTGAAAGATTGACAAAGGCTGATAAAGGCTGATGAGGACTGATAGACTAATGAAGACTGATGAGGACTGATGAAGACTGCTGAGGATTGATATAGACTGATGAAGACATTATAGATTGATAAGAACTGATGAGGACTGATAAAGATTGATAAGACAGTGAGGACCGATAAGACTGATGAAGACTGATGAGGACTGATAAGGAACTGATAAAGACTGATGAGGACCGATAAAGACTGAGTAGAAGATGATGTGAGGACTGATGAGGACTGATAAAGACTGATGAGGACTGATAAGGCAGTATAGACTGATAAGACTGATGAGGGACTGATAAAGACTGATAAAGACTGATGAGGACTAATGAGAGAGACTGATATAGACTGCTAAGACTGATGAGGACTGATAAAGAACTGATGAAGACTGATGAGGACTGATAAAGACTGATATAGACTGATAGAAGACTGATGAGGACTGATAAAACTGAAGTTAATGAGACTGATATAGACTGATAAACACTGATGAGGACTGATGAGGGCTGATAAGGAGCATGAACGATAAAGACTGATAAGAACTGATGAGGACTGATAAAACTGATGAGGACTGATAAAACTGATGAGGACTGATGAAGACTGATAAAGACTGATAAAAAGGCTGATGAGGACTGATGAGGACTGATAAAGACTGATAAAGGCTGATGAGGACTGATGAGGACGATAAAGACTGATGAGACTGATGACGACTGATATAGACTGATGAAGGCTGATGAAGACTGATATAGACTGATAAAGACTGATGAGGACTGATAAAGACTGATGAAGACTGATGAGGACTGATAAAGACTGATATAGACTGATAAGGCAGTGAGGACTGATAAAGACTGATGAGGACTAATGAAGACTGATATAGACTGATAAAGACTGATGAGGACTGATGAAGACTGATAAAAGGCTTATGAAGACTGATAAGGAACTGATAAAGACTGATGAAGACTGATAAAAACTGATGAGGACTGATGAGGACTGATAAAAACTGATGAGGACTGATGAGAAGACTGATAAGACTGATAAAGGCTGATGAGGACTGATGAGGACTGATGAGGGACTGATAAGACTGGATAAAAGGCTAATGAGACTGATAAAAACTGATGAGGACAAGCAGTAAGAGTCCGTTACCTGGAAGCCTGGAGGACAGAAATCTGACTGATCTCAGCGCTCTGCTGAAACAAGGCAGAGTTACCTCACAGATTACTGCCCAGTTTAACTCCGTAACATCCCAGTTTAACTCTGTAACGTCCAGTTTAACTCTGTAACATCCAGTTTAACTCTGTAACATCCAGTTTAACTCTAAGTCTGGTTTAACTCTGCTTGACATCAGTTTATATCTGTAGCGATCAGTTTAACTTTCTGTAAGTCCAGTTTAACTCTGTAACATTCAGTTTTATATCTGTGGCGTCCAGTTTATATCTGTAACGTCAGTTTAACTCTGTAATGTCAGTTTATATCTATGGCGTCCCAGTTTAACTCTATGGCGTCAGTTTAACTCTGTAATGTCAGTTTAACTCTGTAATGTCGGTTATATCATAGCGTCCCAGTTTAACTCTGTAACGTCCAGTTTAACTCTGTAATGTCAGTTTATATCTATAGCGTCCCAGTTTAACTCTGTAACGTCCAGTTTAACTCTGTAATGTCCAGTTTATATCTGTAACGTCCCAGTTTAACTCTGTAACGTCCAGTTTATATCTGTAACGTCCGGTTTAACTCTGTAATGTCAGTTTAACTCTGCGTCCCAGTTTAACTCTGTAACGTCCAGTTTATATCTGTAAATCCCAGTTTAACTCTGTAACGTCCAGTTTAACTCTGTAATGTCCAGTTTGCTCTGCTTAACGTCAGTTTATATCTGTAACATCCCAATTTAACTCTGCGTCAGTTTAACTCTGTAACATCCAGTTTAACTCTGTAACGTCAGTTTAACTCTGAGCTCTTGAACTACAGTTAACGAAGCACGGAGTTCCAGTTCCTGACGTTCTCTGATCGT
The DNA here is from genome assembly GCA_028641955.1 of Protonibea diacanthus. Classification (NCBI taxonomy): domain Eukaryota; kingdom Metazoa; phylum Chordata; class Actinopteri; family Sciaenidae; genus Protonibea; species Protonibea diacanthus. The sequence goes on along the minus strand of CM053996.1, from coordinate 21,711,795 downwards.
TGTTTCAATGTTTCAGTACCTGCTGTATGATCGGGCCTGTTTGGATGGACTCTGCTTTGAACTTTGCCAAGAGCTTCAGCCAGGAACACTGATGACAGTTCGCTGCTTCCTGCTGTGCACACACGCACACAGCGTTTGTTTAAGTACTGGTGAGTATTGATGAGTATTGATCAAGTATTATTGAGCATTGATTGACCTCATGTCTGACTCACCACTGAAGTGCCCAGAGATGCCGGCCTCCTGGACTGCAGCTCGGACTCCTGGACCTCTGTCATCCTGGACCAGCTGACCCGGAGCGCTCTGCCTGCGTCCGCTTTTCGTATGTTCCTGGAGGAGTGGCGGTGGTGGCGACGCAGCAGCGGTGGCAGTGGCGGTAGGGCAGGATGGTTCAGTTCGCCCGCTGTAGCTGCCCAGCTCTGTGAAGCGTCATCATCAGAAGACCTCTGGTGGGTCGGAGGTCAGATCCTTCCTGTGTGTCTGAGTCTGAGTCACCTGAGACAGCTCATCCAGGTGGAGGAGTCAGTGCCTCCAGTAGCCTCGCCCTGCAGTGACCACCACCTTGCTGTTCGTGACAGCAGTTGGCAGCTGACCCCTCCATGTCCATATTTGGACTGATCCTGTCTCTCAGGATGACATCATCTCTCTGCTGTCGCTCTGCCCTGATGGAGTCATCAGATCGTCTGATTGGTCGTGTGTACCATCATGTGACCCAGAGCGAAGTGAGCAGGTGGTGTGATCACACAGTGTGACTGAGCACTGGAGCGCCACCTCCTCGCCGTCTCCTGAACATGTGACCTCGCCACCTGGGCAGGTGTGACCCGGTGACATCAGCAGTGGGCCCGAGTGGTGACGAATGGCGACATGGCGAGGTCACCAATGACTCATCATCACTTGTATCCATTTGCGCTGAGATCCACCGTGAAGAAGCTACCTGAAACACACAGGTAGTTTTACGCTTTGAAAGGTCTGGTTGTCTGGTGAGATTACAGGTTTTATTTTGAAGGTAAACATGCTGGTTTCCTGTCTTGTTAGACAACGTTTTATTTTGAAGGTAGCCCCTGCTGGTTTCCTGTCTTGTTGTCAGTAACTTGTCGGTACTCACCTCTCTGGATCTTCAGCGGTGCTCGGCACAAACAAATCGGGATGCAGCTCACTCCTTCTCGGTGAACAGACGGCGGAGTCCTCCGGAGTGTCATACCGGGAAACAGGACCTCGTTATTTTAAAGTGACGCTCGATCCGGCCGCTCCGGTTGTTCCTCGCTCTCATCCTCCGCGGTGACAGGTGAACTCGGGGCGGAGAAGGCACCATGTTGAAGACTTCCGGTGACGTAGAAGGTTACGTCCACTGACGTCATATGTAATTTTATTGTAATGAAAAAGCTTTTAATATTGATATAAATAAATCAGGTGTTTTACTGTGTTTGTATATTTTATATTTATTAATGAAAACATTTTATTTATTTTTATAAACTCGTCAGATGTTGTTGACAGATTTTTTTATTTTTTATTTTGCAAACAAATTAAAAATGTATTAAATTATAAAAAGCATCAAAGTTTATATGAACAGACAAATTCATGGCTTGACCAATCAGAACACAGTATTTCAGTGGAAGGCTTATCAGCTCATGTAAACTAAAGAAGGTTGACTGGAAACTCCCAGAGTGCTTTGCTGCAGAATCATCCTATCAGAGAGCTCCACTGTCTGTTGCCAGGGCCTGAGGGTGCAGGGGTCTGGTCAAATAGTCAAATTTGCTTAGGAACCTTCCTAACTGAGTGAAATGACACGTAAGTATTAACATGTCCACCATGATAAGAGCTGTTTGAATTCTCAAACTGCTAAGGAACAGAGCTTCAATGCTTCCTTTGTTATCTCCTTTAGCATAGGATACACTGGACCATCCTTTCTGAGAAAGAAAGGTAATGCTGCCCCACAATTCCTTGCTGACAGCAAAAAAAAAAAAAAAAAAATGGAAGCGCACTGTTCATTCACAACCAGAAAACATCAGTGTGGCTAAACAGTGTGATGCAGCCTGCAACAGAGAAGCGTGTGAATATGAACATCACGTGTTGGCGTGATGTCAAACTTTGATCATGAAGTGTGTTCTGTTGTTGACTGTGGGCTGCGTTCACACACACAGTACAAACTGTTTGGAACTGTGCCATCAGCATCCTGCAGATCATCATGAAGTTCCGTTTGCTGATTAATCATATATCTTTGCCATAACGCTAATATGTTTCTATATGGTGGACAGGAGGGTGGCGACCACACCGGGTAACAAACCTTCACCTGACTTCTGTGACAGGTGGACAATATTCATTTATTATTTGAACTCTGACATTGATAATGAAGTCAGATTTTTTCACTTGAATTTTCCGGTTTATATTTCCTGCATTAAACTACATGCTAGGCGCGCAGAGAGTATCTGGGAGTTCTGGACTTTGTAGTTTACCACGATCCACGTACCCCAGGTTTACTCACTGTGGACTCTCTGAGGAGAATCGTTTCCCTGGCAACGGACACAGAGATTCATGGGTATTGTAGTGTTTAAACTGACCGGAAGACTATCTGAACTGAAGCCCTGCCCACTTCAACATGTATCAGCTCTGATTGGTTAACACAGGTCGACTTCCTGTCACGACCTGCAAGGTCAAATGATCAAACATTAATTAAAACATTCCAGTCTTTATTTCATCCAAATCAGGCGACGGCGTGGTCACGCGCGTTCAGGCGTAGCCACCTTATCGCGACTTCGGGTTTGGATTGGTCAGTATCTCTTCCCGCACGGTCACAGATGTACTGCTTGCGCCTGCGTGGAGCGTGTGTCTTGTGTGTCCTCAGGTAGCTGCCCTGGCTGAAGGTCTTGCGCCAGACCTGCATGAGCGTCTGGCTTTACTCTCGGTGTGGATCCGCGAAGTCTGCAGCTTCAGGCTGTTGGCATTGTTGAACTTCTTGTAAAGGGCTGAAGTGACGGCGACTCTTTGGGTCGCGTCTTGGCCGGTCTTGAGATCGAACTGCTCTGCTGGCTAAGCGTCTTGCGCCTCCTGCGCGTGAGCGGGCGCTCACCAGTGTGGATCCTCTGGTGGATCTTCAGGTTCACCACCCGACTGTGAGCTCTTCCGCGAAATTCGCGGCTGAATGGCCGCACGCCGCTGTGGATCCTCAGGTGGTTCTTCAGGTTGTTAGCGTGTCGGAAGGTTTTGGGGCACTGCTCGCACTTGAAGGGTTTCTGTCGACAAGATGAGCTCGTGTGTTTTGGCGTGACAGCGCGGTGGCCAACTACCACAGGCCGCGAGGCCGAAGATCTTCTTTCGGTGTGGTGTCGCGTGTGATGGTTTCTACCAGCAGTTAGGCGGTGGCCACACCGCGTCGCAGCTGTATGGCTTCTCTCGGTGTGGATGATTAGATGCGTCTTCAGCTGCGTCTGTTTGGAGAAACGCACGCACTGCGGACGCCGTATGGCGCTCGCCAGTGTGCGTCCTCATGTGACTCTGCAGACTCTGCGCTGTGGGCGGCACCGGCCACAGGCGCGCAGGTGACGGCTTCTCGCCGACTGTGGATCACGATGATGAGACTTCAGGTTGCTCTGAGATGTGAGGATTTGCACGTCGTGCACATCAAGTATTTCCACGCCACGCCCTGCAGGACGAACTCCTGTGTGCTTGACACTTCCTCTTGCAGGTCAGAGGTCACCGGCTGGGCAGCTTCGACGAGCTCCTGGAGGAAGAACAAAAGAGACAGACAGGCAGAGCAGAGTTTAAACAGTCCACCAGTCAGCTCTGAACTTGACATTAGGGCGACCTCGAACATGACAACTCATCAGACTAAAGAACAAAGATGGACTGGTGATGATCAGGTAATATTCAGGGCCCAGTATTTCAAAACTCATGGATCAAGGTGATCCTGCTGACTTCATCTGAGTATTTCAAAACTCTGGCAGGGTGGATCCGCATTGATCCCGACCTGGCGGATATGGATTTCCAAATCTCATGTCTCCGCTTCGGATAAAAACATGGCGGACTACCTCATGAAAGGAGCAGCTGGAGCACGACTTAATGTCAAAAGCAGCGGTAGCGGTTTGAAGACCATTTGAGCGCCAACCAGCATATCATGCAAAGCTCTTCTTGAACTGTCACTAACTCAAACCAGGCCGTAGCCATCTCTAACTGAGCAGCGGTCGTGCTGTGATGGCTTCTTCGGCTCCATTGACTTGTGTGTTAAGCAGATTTTGGATTACGATTAAGTGCTTGAAACTTGCTTGAAATTGTAGCTACATTACTTTGATGGTATATAGCTTGGTCAGTGACACAATTAGAAACATTTAATCTAATTTCTGCCTTATAGAAGGCTCTCACTGAATTTTATAATTATGGTAATTATGGCAAGTGGCATCTGATTTGATGAAGTAAAATAATCGGATTTGTACACAAACACTGAAATCACGTTTTCAAACATTTTAAAGTGCATTTTTAAGCTTCTGACTGATCAATTTGTCTTCATTTAATCAGAGGATGAAATGTGTAGAAATGCTGTAAAGTGCTTCAATATGCAGCATGACATAAGCAATGAAAAATGCAGAGTGCACACATCTCATAATCTGTAATTGTTACTGTTGTAGTTTCAGAAAGTCAAAAAATATTTTACTATGCTTTAAATTTCTTACAATGAGGCTACTTTAATTATTTGTTAAAAAAGTAAAGCTTTAGATTAACTTTGTAATGAACATCTTCAGTAACAATATCAAGGAGAAGTGGAGCTGAGACTTTGTCAGTCTAAGTGAAATCCACCTCTGAGAGTGGACCCAAATGATCCTGGAAACTTTGGTATCAAAGTTGATCCAGATATCTGCCTTAGATTTTGAAATACCCAAATCAACCTTTTACCTGGATTCAAGGAAGGACTGGATTGCAGATCTGAGTCTGATCTTCAGGATCAATACCCAGTTTTCAGATCAGATCTAAGATTTAATCCCTCGGACCAGGATAATCCTCAGATCACTTTTTTGAAGTACTGGGCCCAGGTGTTGATCAGGTGTTGACCAGGTAATATTCAGGTGCTGATCAGGTACTCACTCTCAGCGATGGCTCCGATGTCGATGTTGCCGTGCTGCGTCTTTCACGGTCACGCGAGGATAAGGGTTGTCGTTTCCTCCCGGCTGCTCCGGTTTGGTCTGCGGCGACACAGCACAGACATCAGAGTCAGGTCAGTGAACGCATCATGGACGGACAGGTGAGGTCTTACCTGGAGTCGATCGTGCGGTCGAGGCCCGCCGAGTCGGACTCCGTGCGGATGTTCGACCTCTGTGACAGATCACTTCATGTTAGTATGACATCGTGTGTGGTCTCTGTCCTGATTGGTGTGTTGACTGTCCGGGGCGTGGCCTGCATGGCGTGCCGACTCGTGTCGTTGAGGACGTTGAGGGCGGCTCATCTGCGGTCTCTTCCACCCTTCAGACTGCGGCTCCCGAACGGCAGGCTTCATCACGATGTTCAGGATTTTCCCAGGCCTCGTTACCCAGGTCCATGATGGAGCGGAACTGCACCTGTTGGGTCAGAGGTCAGAGGTCAAACACTGGGTACCCTGCTGACAGTATGAACTGTTCTTCGGGCACCTGATCGACGGGCCTGATCGACCACCCCCCCCCCCCCACCCCCCCTACCGTCCCCATGAAAACAGAGAATAACACGATAATAACGTTTAGATAACGTTAGAGTAACACTAGAATAATATTAGATCATGAGTCGGGCTCACGCAGTGGGTGTGTTTCTATGATGAAGTGATGAACGATGGGAAATGTAGTGACAGACTGATGTTCCCCGATGAGTTGCGGAAACGTTCCTGTGACGTCATCTGAACGTTATTTTAATGTTCGTATGACCTCTGTGTGTGTGTGTGTCAATGAATTTAAACAGAAACATTCAAACATGGAGCTTTCTATCGGGACTTCATCACCGGGGATTCGGCTCCAGCCGACCCGCCTCCTCACCATCTTCTCCCGGCTGTCGGCCTGCAGTTTGGCCGGCAGAGGTGTCTCCTCTCCGGCCCGGACCTCCAGGCTGAGCTCCACCAGCTTCTTCAGTTCCGCCACCGCAGCGTGGACCAGAGACTCCATGACGGTGGCCAGCTGAGTGTGCAGGCCCGCGGAGGAGCTCATCCTGCCCGCTAACAGCCGCCGGCACTCCCGCTGATCTAACTAACTACGGCTAACATGAGCTGAGCCCGTTTACACGACATAAACCGAATAAAGAGACACTTCAGCGGTGAGAAGTCCTCATAGTAGCCCGCTGACAACCGCCACAGCAGACACATACACAGGGAGGATCCTCTTTATGTTCCGGGTCACACAAGAGCTCTTGAACGCAGCACGGTGCCCTCTGCTGGTCAGTGCAGGTCGTGCAACCTCCCACCCCAGCAGGTATCATCCCTGACAGACGGTCATGTGGGTATAATAATTAAGAGTTAAGTACAGTTCTTAAGATCTAAACTTGCAGTCAGCAGCATACAGCTGGTTGCTGGTTGCTAGGCTGTTTCCAGATGTTTTATTCTGAAAAAAAATTTTGAAACTTTATTTCATGATGCTTGTATATTTTATTTTCAAACATTCATTAAATTAAAGAAACATCAAAGTTCATTTGACATTGGTTTGACCAATCAGAACACAGTATGTCAGTGGGCAGGGCTGAACTAAAACAAGATTGACTACAACTCCCAGTGAGCTTTGCTGCAGGAATCATCCAATCAGAGAGCTCCACAGTTTGCTGCCAGGGCCTGAAGGTGGACACCTGAGAAGTCTGAAATTTAAATAAATGAATGATGTCACAGCACTGATGTCACCACTCTCGATGCCTTGTCTCCCTTACAACAGACACAGAGGTTCATGGGTACGGTAGTGTTTAAACTGACGAGACTAAAACTGGAGATTGTTCAGGACCAATCAGGTAACGGTTTTAAGCCCCACCCACTTCAGCATGTGTCAGCTCTGATTGGTTAACATAGGTCTACTTCCTGTCTGACCCTTCAAAGATTCAAGTATTGATCAAACATTCAGTCAAATTCATCCACTCAGATGGATGCCTGGTCACACTCAGGCATTTCATTGGCCGGAAGATGTCTCTCACCTGTCACAGGTGTGCTGCTCTCTGCTGCCTTGGACATGTCTCTTGCCCGTCTTATGGTTGAAGGTCTTCCTGCAGCTGAGTGGCTGCAGTTGATCCTCTGGTGGGCCTTCAGGTTCCCGGCGTACCTGAAGGTTCTGGAGCAGTGCTCACACTTGAAAGGTTTCTGTCCGGTGTGGATGACCTCATGAGCTTTGAGCGTGATGGTGCGGGTGAAGCCTTTACCGCAGACGCCGCAGACGAACAGCTTGCCCGTGTGGATGCGTGAATGACAGTGTAGGCTCTGAAGCAGGTTGAAGGTCTTGCCGCAGACCTCGCAGGTGTATGGCTTCTCTCCGGTGTGCAGGCGCAGGTGCAGCTTCAGGCTGTTGGCATTGTTGAACTTCTTGTCGCAGGAGCTGCAGGCGAATGGGCGCTCTTTGGAGTGTGTGCGGCCATGTAGCATCAGGCTGCTCTGCTGGCTGAACGTCTTGCCACACTCCTGGCACCTGAACGGACGCTCACCAGTGTGGATCCTCTGGTGGATCTTCAGGTTCACTGCCTGACGGAAGCTCTTCCCGCAGAGGTCGCAGCTGAACGGCCGCACACCGCTGTGTATCATCTGGTGATTCTTGAGACTGATTGCCTGACGGAAGGTTTTGGGGCACTGCTCGCATTGTAAGGGTTTCTGTCCAGTGTGGATGAGCTCGTGTGTTTTGAGTGCGACAGAGCGAGTGAAGCCTTTACCACAGATGCCACAGACGAAGACCTTCTTGCCGGTGTGGGTGTGCGCATGACGGTGAAGGTTCCTCAGCAGGTTGAAGCTGCGGCCACACACCTCACAGGTGTATGGCTTCTCTCCAGTGTGTGTCCTCATGTGTCTCTTCAGACTCTGCCTCTGACCGAAGGCTCGGCTGCAGATGGTGCAGGCGAACGGCTTCTCTTCTCTGTGCGTCAGTGCATGCCTCGTGAGCTGCTTCCGTTTGGAGAAACACTTACCGCACTTTGGACACTCAAACTGCTGCTGGCTAGTTTCCGTCGCAATGTGATTGAGTATGAGGAACTTTGGCAGGAGGAAAACCTGCTGCAGCTGAAGCTGCTGGTCCAGCTGAGTCAGCTGCTGGTGCTCCTGCACTTGTTGCTGGTCCAGTTGGTGTTGGTACTCCTGGTCCCACTGCTGGTCAAGCCTGTGCTTCTGGTCCTGCTCTTGCCTCTGCTGGTGCTCCTGGTCCTCCTGGTCCTGCTGGTCCTCTTGCTTGTCTTGCTCCTGCTTCTGCTGGTACTCCTGCTGGTACTCCTTGTCCATCTGGTCCAGCTGCTGGTGCTCCTGCTTGGGATCCAGCCGGTTCATCGGCTGGTCCTTGTACTCCTGCTTCTGCTGTAGGGTATAGGTCACTGGTTCAGCAGCTTCAGCTCCTGCAGGAAAAACACAACCTCTGATTCAATTTAAATGTTTGATTCACAACAACAAACAAGCAGAGGGGACGATCCAGGTCATAGATCACCTGTCAGACGCTCGGGGAGGTTAGAGGAAGATGTTTGGGTTGTCTCTGTCAGTCACATGTTTGTTTGTCTTCATTCTTTGGAGAGCAGTTCAGAGTCTTCATCAGTAAACATTGTTATGTTACTAAACTGAATCATACAGCTCTGTACCTGAAGGGCAACTTGCTAGGAGCTCTGGACTAGATCTACTTTGGTAATGCAGTACCGGACCGTTGTGAGCTGAGCCTGAAGGCAACGCTTTCAATTTTCTGGTGTATCTATGATCCAGCCCTCACCTGTGGTCATCAGCTTTGGGTGGTGAACCTGCTGCCACCACAACTCAACAGAACATGATCAGGATCACCAGGAGTGGAAGATAGGCAGGCAAGCACAGGTCCTGGTCCGGTACATGTTAGTGGATCATGGCACCAAGCCCCTAGTTTCTCCTTACATTGCACAGACAGACGAGGGTCTTTCAGGGGACACGACGAGCAGTGCGTTTTATGGTGAACCGAGCCTGAACACACTCAGCCTAAACACAGAACATCAGACAGAACAACCCGAGCACTGCCAGCAAAAACTCCTTTCACACCAGGTGTGACCCTCTGTCAGACCCTTTGTCATGTCCTTGTGGACCAACCCACGCATTGTGGCCAGGCCCGATGGCCTCCCTGGACACATCCTGAAGGTCTTTGCCCACCAGCTGGATGACACACCGGTGAGGTGACTGAAGAATAAGAACAGAGGAGGTCATCGTGGACTACAGGAGGTACTGACCAACCGGTCCATCAGGAGGTGGCCGACAGCGTCTGGCTCAAGGCCTCAACCCTCTTGGACTCCTACAGTTAGTGTAACTACACTTCCTGTCCCTGTTTTCAAAATAAAAGGCTGCATGGGAAGTAAAAGGTTCTGTGCCATGACCCAGTGGCTTTTAACGTAAAAGAGACAGAGGAAAATCTGAGGTTGGTCACATACTTACTGTCATCAAGGGCGCTGATCTCGATGTCCTCATGTTCATCTTTAACGGTGACCGCCAGAACAACCAGATTGTCATCCTCCCCCCCCCCCGCCTCCTCTGCCTCCCCCGCCTCCTCCAGTTTAGTCTGTGGTGACACAATGTACAGACGTCATAGTTATGATGCATAGTGAATGCATCATAAGTGGACAGGTGAGGAGGGTCTTACCTGAGTCAATCCATGTGAGTCGGAGCTTTCGAGTCTCATTCCGTATGAGTGTTCAACCTCTGTAACAGATCACGCTTCATATTAATATGACATCATTGTGTGGTCTCTGTCCTGATTAGTGTGCTTGACTGTCGAGGGCATGGCCTGTATACATACCGATCTGTGTGTTGTGGCGGGCTCTGGTCTTCTTCTTCTTCTTGAGGCCCTTCCTGGGCTTCAGCAGTCGGGCTTCTTCCAGGATGTGGATGATCTTCCACAGGGCCTCGTTCCCTAGAGACTCCATGACAGAGGCGAACAGGACCTGACAGGACGTACCAATCAGAATCGTGATGTGATGTACTTCATCTCTGATGACATCACATGGTCACCTTATGATGTCACACAGTGAATACGTCACGCGTTGTTCCTTTAATATCAGAATCTGAAGTTTGTGACGTCATCTGAACGTTATTTTAATGTTGTTTGTGTGTGTGTGTGTGTGTGTGTGTGTGTGTGTGTGTGTGTGTGTGTGTGTGTGCGTGCGTGCGTGCGTGCGTGCGTGTCAATGAAAAAGAAACATTCAAACATGGAGCTTTCTATCGGGACTTCATCACCGGGGATTCGGCTCCAGCCGACCCGCCTCCTCACCATCTTCTCCCGGCTGTCGGCCTGCAGTTTGGCCGGCAGAGGTGTCTCCTCTCCGGCCCGGACCTCCAGGCTGAGCTCCACCAGCTTCTTCAGCTCCGTCACCGCAGCGTGGACCAGAGACTCCATGACGGTGGCCAGCTGAGTGTGCAGGCCCGCGGAAGAGCTCATCCTGCCCGCTAACAGCCGCCGGTACTCCCGAATAGAGAGACACTTTAGCGGAGAGAAGTCATCACAGCAGACACACACGCACAGGAAGGGGTCCCTTTATGTTCCGGGTCAAACAGGAGCATTTGAACGCAGCACGGTGCTCCGTTTACATAACACACGTGCTGCGTTCAAGAGCACAAAGACAAACAGACTCAGTGTGTTCAAAACGGTTCAGATGGAAATGTTTGTTTATTTAAATAATTAAATTAAAACTTTGAATAAATAAATCTGTATCTGGAGCCACCAGAAGATGATCTGGTTAGTACATTGTATTGAAATCACAGGCTTGGTATGTCCCGTGAAATCTTAATTCAAGTTGTCTCAATACATGTACGTTTGAGGATTAGGGCTTCCTCATCCAGTACATCCTCCAAAAAAGGGCAAGCCATTATGAAGATGGAACAAGTGAATGGAAGATACCATCATCATAGTAATTTGGCAGAGTTAAGTTTGAGCTGCATATCCACATATCCCGGCTTAATCCCTTATCTTGGTTTTGTGCAATACCCCTCTGATCTCTGTCCGAGGAGTCCGCAGGTAACACACACACACAAACAAACACAAACACAGCGGGCTGTTTCCACCCGGGGACAGAAACCGGGCAGAGTGGGGACAGGAGACGAGGGGATCGACTCCGCACCGGTTGGTCGGTCTCCTCGAGCTGTACTCTGTTCATAAATCAGTGAATTCAGATTTAAATAAAAACATGTCGAGGTTTTTAACTGAGACTGTTATTAAAATATGCATACACACACTGAGCATGCTCAGTCTGTCACTGATAAATAATAATCAATAAAAAAATCAGCTGATGTTCACTGTGAGCCTGTAGAACCATGAAAGGTTCTGCTGTGAGACCCAGAGGTGACGGTTTCACCAAGAACCAGACCAGCAGACAGCAGGGTCACCTGTAACATGTGTGTGTGTGTCACCTGTCTGGAGAGTGTTTGTGTTCTACCTGTCAGGTGTGTGTGTGTGTGTGTGTGTTTACCTGTCTATTGTGTGTTTGTGTTTTACCTGTCAGGTGTGTGTGTGTTTACCTGTCTGTTGTGTGTTTGTGTTTTACCTGTCAGGTGTGTGTGCGTGTGTGTGTTTGTGTGTTTACCTGTCTATTGTGTGTTTGTGTTTTACCTGTCAGGTGTGTGTGTGTGTGTGTGTTTTACCTGTCTGGAGTAAGTTTGTGTTTTACCTGTCAGGTGTGTGTGTGTGTGTGTGTGTCACCTGTCAGGTATGGGTCTGTTGGAGGACTGTCAGAACCAGTTTGGATCATCAGACCTGTATGAGGTTCTGGGTGTGGGTCGGTCGTGCTCGGAGCAGAGGTTACTACAGGAACTCTCTGAAGGTTCACCCGGACCGAGCACCTGAAGACCAGCAGGCCACAACCAGGTTTCAGGTCAGAGGCCACATCTTCCACACCACCTGAATGCAGCATGGAGCCAGCGTGTGTACTTCATGGTCTGCTGATTCTTTTCAGAGTCTGGGGACCGTGCTGTGCGACGCAGAACAGAGAGCCATGTATGACAAGTGGGGTGTCGTCAACGAAGAGTCGGACTCTCTGAGACCAGAGTGGTACTGGAGACTACTGTTCCCAAGGCCAGTGAACGCCTGTCTGTGTGTGTCAGTGAACGCCTCTCTGAGTGTGCCAGGGAACACCTGTCTGTGTGTGTCAGTGAACGCCTCTCTGAGTGTGTCATTGAATGCCTGTGTGTCAGTGAATGTCTCTCTGCGTGTCAGTGAATGTCTCTCTGCGTGTGTGACGGTTCCCTGGGTAATTTGAATGTGTGTTTCCATGCCCAGTTGATTGTAGGTGGAAACACCTGTGAGTTTAAAGCTCCACCCATTAACCTGTCTTGCGTCTCTCTCTCTCTCTTGCAGGCTCCACTCACCTCTCCAGGCTGCCTCATGGTTTTTTGATTTCTTTCTTTTCATGGCACACAACACCTCACATCTACCCATTTTCACTCATGCATACATGCACTCACCACTGATTGACTGATCAACACACCCCATTGTTACTTTGGTTTGTTTTTGGTAAAAATTGTTTGTGTTGTTGAGTTCTTTACAATAAATTACTTAAATTCTCTTCAACCCGCGTCTCCCTTTGTGTTTGTCATGGCTCGAGAGCCGGGTCATGACAGCATGTGTCAGTGAACGCCTCTCTGTGTGTCAGTCCTCTCTGTGTGTGTCAGTGAACGCCACGCACACACACACACGCCGGATCAGAATTTTATGATGTAATGATGATGTCATACTGCAAAGCTCTGTGTGTCTACACGCTGATACTGAGCGTGCTTAGTCCCAGCAACTGAAAAAGGAGCTCGGAGTGGAAAGAGAGGACGAAGAGGATGGAGGACTGTTGGCTGTCATCAATTCAAGTCATTAATGTTGTATTAACTTTGTTGCTGTGTTCTTTGTTTCTTCTTTGTTTCCTGGATGTTTACTATCAAACCTTTCTGTAACACTTAAAAAACTTTAAAAATTTTTATTAAAATCGTCACAGAACAAATCAGACTGATGTGATTGGCTGCTGGAGGAACCTGTTAGGCCAGTCAGAAGCTCTGCTCAGTTTTTTAAAAACACAAAGTATGGTGTTGCCATGGAGACGGTGAGTGTCCACTAGCTGTTATCAGAGATGATGATGTCAACAGGAAGTGATGTCACATGTTTCATGTGTTCACATTTCACTCAGTCAGGCTTCGATCAGTTGCACCTGCTGACAGACTTCCTGCACACCTGTCCGTACCTGATCACGTGACCGTCAGTCCCAGGTGAGGTCACAGGGCACCTGTCCGTTATATTTGCATACAGAGTCCAGTGTCACTCTCGTTCCTCGCCGCAGCGCTGCTGGTCTGCCCACTCTCTGATGAGCTGGTTGGCGATAGCCTGTTTTGGCGGGAACCAGATGATGGGGGAGTCACCTCTCCAGGGTGGAGTCTTCACCTGTAGAGCTGATGCCACTTCCTCCAGACTGAACCAGCGGGCGTCCTCCAGCTCCGAGTGGTCCACATTCAACTGGACAACAAAGAGAGGGTCAGTGAACGCACCGTGGTCAGTGATGGTCAGTGAAAGCACCGTGGTCAGTGGTGGTCTGGACTGCTACTGTAATCATTCTATCATTCATTGTAATTCATTGTCATTCTATCATTCATTGTAATTGTACAATATGTTTGTGTTGATTTGTTCTGTACACGTGACATCCATTGCACGTCTGTCCGTCCTGGGAGAGGGATCCCTCCTCTGTGGCTCTTCCTGAGGTTTCTTCCACCTTTTTTCCCTGTTAAAGGGTTTTTGTGGGCAAGTTTTTCCTCACTCGAACCGAGGGTCTAAGGACAGAGGGTGTCACTCCCTGTACAGATTGTAAAGCCCTCTGAGGATAATGTGTTTTGTGAATTTGGGCTATATAAATAAAATTTGATTTGATTTGGTCAGTGAACGCACCATGGTCAGTGATGGTCAGTGAACGCACTGTCACAGCGTGACACGTTAATGAACAAACACCTTCATCATCATGACGAGGCTCACCTGGGTATGGGCGGGGCTAACGGTGGCGTGGAAGCCAAGCATGAAGGAGCTGTGCGGGAAAGGCCAGTGCTGCGATGAGCTGTAGGAGACACTGAGGACGTCCAGACCGACCTCCTCCGCCACCTCCCTGCTCAGAGTCTCCTCAGGAGTCTCACCTGGAACACACAGACCACAGGTGAGGCTAGAGACAGGTGAGGCTAGAGACAGGTGAGGCTGGAGACAGGTGAGACTGACCCATATCACAGAACCCAGCCAGAGCGCTGTACATCCCTCGGGGGAACGTCGACTGTCGACCCAACAAGCAGCGTTTCCCATCAGACACCAGAGCAATGACCACAGGAGACATCTGCAGAAAGACCAGAACAAGTCAGAACTGGACCAGAACACAGATCACAACAAGGGAACAAGATAGTCTGGAACCGGTTCAGACCCGGTACCTTGGGATAGTAGATGATGCCGCTGCTCCTGCAGACTCTCTCACTTCCTGCCTGGTTCCGGTGGGTCGGCTGGCCCGTGGCGCTGCAGAATCCGCTGGTTTGATGCCAGCGCAGCAGAGCCTGAGCCTGCATGACACAACGGAGGACAGAAAGCTCCTGTTAGGAGAATGGGTCGAGGACCGAAGCAGAACTGGACCACCTCATTAGGTGAGCAGTACCTTGGCCACGAGTGGAGCCTCTGAGCCTGTCAGAAGAAAGAAGGATTTCCTCAGATTGATGAAGGTTCCTTCACAAACGTCCTCCACTGCTGCCTGATCCAAGACTCCTACAGTACCAGAACAGAACAATATAAAAACCCAGAGCCTGCGTAGAGCGGTGCATTCAGGGTCTCACTGCAGTGTTATCACTGTAACAAATAGTTCTTACCAACATCCAGACAGAACTGAGCCCGGTTCTGTTCAGAACAGCCAATCAGAATTGACTCCTTCAGCAGGGATCTGTCTGAACCGAGTCTCTCCAGGATGGAGAGAACATCTGCAACACATAATGATCAAGACTGTTTAAAGGTATGGTTCTCCACCTGAGGTTCTGTCTCTGTCATTCTGTACCTGAGCTCATGAGTGCTGCTGGTCTCAGAGTTCCTCGCTCGGTGCATTGCAGGAGAGGAGACAGACGGTGGAACAAGAACATGTGAGAGTTCTGCAGCGCCGCAGAACAGGCCTCATCGTCCACCTTCAACCGGTCCAAGTACCTGAGAGGACGAAGCAACCAAACAATCAATCAGCTGATCCACCGACCAGCCAATCAGGTTATAAATTGCTGAACCTCATCCTGGAGACGTAGCTCGAGCAGCATCGGTGGATCAGAGAGAATTTAGTGATGAAGATCTTCAGACATCTGAACGTGGCCATCACACTGGACCGGTCTGAACCAGTCTGGACCAGTTCTAGTGCCAGGAAACAGAAAATAGGCTTCATATTTTTAACTCATGACACTGAATAACAGGATAGACAGACTAACTAGAGTAACCTGATATAAATCTAAATTTAAATGTGTACGGAGGAGTTAAACGTTGTCGGACTGTAAACGTAAACATTTGCATAGAAAATAAATATATAACTGTGTTAAGAAGTTAACCCGTGCTAACATCTATACAAAGACTGTATTAAAAATAGAAAGTGACTGTAGAAATAAAAATGTTTTATAAAAATATGAGAAAGAACTACTAATGGGGATAAAGGACTGTGTGCAATTGAATGAGGCTATAAACCAGGGATCTCCAAAGTCCAGCCCGGGAGCCAGTCACAGCTCGCGGTCAGGTGTCACGCGGCCCTCAGCTTCATGTTTATAATATATTATTTATGGCCTGCTGGACTGTCAGATACTGTGTGACTGTTTGTCTTTTATTGTTACATGATGAAGCATCTGAAGCTTTAAGGACAGCAACAACTGCTGCTGTTATATATCTGAAGATGTGTTTGTTACAGAGCAGAGACAGAGTGAAACGTGTTAAAGGTGAGGTAGGAGATGTTGGGAAAATGGTTCCAGCAAACTATATTTTGAAAATACACAGCCATGCCTTTTCTTCAGACCTCCCCTCCAAACCACGCCTTCAAAGTAATGAAGGGTCTCTATTCGTTCACGAATGGGTGAACGTGCAGAGGGGGAGGGAGAAGCGGACTGAAGTTTGATGGACGTGTCAGGATCCAGTCGTAATGAGCAGCCCCATCAATGCGATTGGACGGTGTTTTCCCATGATTTCGCCCTCTAGACTAAAACATTTAGTTTTTTGACAAACCGTCTATTTTACTGGCAGCAATGAGGTTGTGAAGAGGTTTTCAAGCAATATGGTAAAAAATGCTCCAGAAAATATCTCCTATCCCACTTTTAAATATTTATCGGCCTGGGGCATCTTCACATTGTCAAATCTGCCTTCTTTAAAAGAAGAATGAATGAAGGTCACAACAGCTTAGCACAAAGACTGTAAGCAGAGGGAAACTGTTAGCCTAGCTTAGCACAAAGACTAAGGAGAGGGAAACTGTTAGCCTAGCTTAGCACAAAGACTGTAAGCAGAGGAAAACTGTTAGCCTAGCCTAGCTTAGCACAAAGACTGTAAGCAGAGGGAAACTGTTAGCCTAGTTCTGCTGACGGTTATTTTTGTTGTAGCGCCACCATCAGGACAAACTTCATGTTTACATCCTGACAGACAGACAGGTGTGTGTGTGTGTGTGTGTGATTCAAGTAATGTTACTCACTCAGAGCTCAGTGTGTGGGTATGGTCGAATAGTCAAAAAAATTAGCTCCTAAGTCGTTTCCTAACCACTTTTCCTTGACCTCGATAGAAAACGTCACGAGGTCAAAGAAAGATGTGAAGGAGAGTTGATAAGGAGTTAGGAGAAGACGACCGCGGTGTTCAGAGAATCCGACTACTCTTACACTTACACTACGTCATCATGCGACGGCAAGTGTTATTGACGTCACCTGTGGTAAAACTACAAAGTCCAGAAGATGGACTACAAAACGCGCACCTGAGTTACTTCCTAGATACTCCCCGCGCGCAAATAATAAATGAATATTGTCCACCTGTCACAGAAGTCAGGTGAAGTGTTTGTTACCTGGTGTGGTCGCTCACCCTCCTGTCCACTCATATAGAAACATATTAGCAAGTTATGGCAAAGATATATGATTAATCAGCAACGGGAACTTCATGATGATCTGCAGGACGCTGGGTGGCACAGTTCCAAACAGTTTGTACTGTGTGTGTGAACGCAGCTCCACAGTCAACAACAGAACACACTTCATGATCAAAGTTTGACATCACGTCAACACGTATGTTCATATTCACACGCTCTGCTGCAGGCTGCATCACACTGTTTAAATACATTAATGTTTTCTGGTTGTGAATGACTGAACGGTGCGCCCATTTTTTTTGTCGCTGCCGCAAGGAATTGCGGGGCGGCATTACCTCCTTTCCTTTCGTAAAGGATGGTCCATGTATCCTATGCTAAAGGAGATAACAAAGGAAGCACTGAAGCTCCTTTCCTTCACAGTTTGAGAATTCGAACAGCCCTTATCATGGCGGCTGCGTTAACACTTCCGGGTCATTTCACTCAGTGACGAAGGTTCCTGAGCAAATTTGACCATTCGACCAGACCCTGGCTGTGTCTCAATTCAGCCAATTTGAAGGCCGATTACGTCACAACGCTGCGTGAAGGCTGTCCCAGTTCGAAGGCTCCTTCAAATGCGGCCTTCATATGCAGCCTTCTTTTCCCTCTTTTTCGAGGATGCACCGCAACTATCCTTCGCGGCCTCACATATCCCAAGATCCTTTGCGCACCGCTGCTCAGTGCCGGGAAACATACAATGGCGACACCAAGCGGCAATATATTTAATAACTTTTATTTATTACTACCTATACTTTTACTAATTACTTATATTTTATTACGTTTTGTCAGCGGCTACGTTAAAAGTACCAACTGACGGCAGGTGTGCAGCTGGTGACGCAACCAGGAAAAGCTTCGAAGGCCAGACCGTCTCATTTAACAACAGCTGATGCGGCCTTCGAAGGACCCTCAGAAGGAAGGGAAGCGAAGGATGCGTCCTTCGAAGGATGCAGCCCCTGAATTGAGACACAGCTCATGTCTTTCAGGAGTCTGACCGGAAACACGTGATGACTCATAGACGTTGTTCTTCTTCTGTGGTGGTTGAGCAGCAGTACTTCCGCCTTCTGCCGTTCGGTTCCACATGTGGCGGACAGAGCATCAACATGTCTGTGTTTATGGACCTGAACCTGACCTACACAACCGACCAAAACCGGCTCCAGGCTCTGATAGAGACCGCCGCTCACCGTGAGTCTGTCCGTGCAAGTCACCGGGAACACGGCCGGAGTCTGCTGCTGCTAACCGGGCTGCTAACCGGGCTAGCCTCGGCTCGGAGAGTTCTGTGTTCCGGTCGGTTTGGGCTCAGAACATTCATGAAGCGGCTTAAATATCCGGGTCATAGAGTCTTAATTAACTCAGTTAATGACGTCACCAGACTCCCGCCAGAAAAACGTCATTTTAAAGTTTCAGAACTAAACGGAACGCGGCCCACGTGTCATCTCTCGTTACGTTGTGTTAAGTTATGATGACACTGTAACAGCTGATAACAGAACCGAATGTGTTCTGACCCGAAGACAAAGTACTGTCCAATAGTAAAATAAAATGATCCCCTAAGTCCTTTCCTACGCACTTTTCCTTGACCTTGATGTCATGAGTTGATGAGTTGATAAGGAGTTAGTCACATGATCAGTCACACGATGTTCTGTTTCTCCTGCAGTCGGTTACTCAGCAGTTGCTGTGAACTACGTCTTCGAGCCCATGGCTAAAAAGAAACAGGTGAGCCCTCACCTGCTGTGCTGCCTTCAGGGACACTCAGGAAACACAATATCATAGCTGCTCTTATTTTGTAATTCTGTTCACTTCCTGTTTGCAGGAGATTCCTTCCCCAACGCCGATCAATGACCTGATCAATCAGCTGCCCATCGTACAGGTACCACGGTGACCACAACCGTGACGATGACCATGACAACCACCACGACCACGATGACCATGACGACCATGCTAACTATGACGACCACAATGACCACGACCATGACCACATCCACGATGACCACGACGACCACGGCAACCATGATGACCACCACGACCATGACCACGGTGACCACCACGACCTCGATGACCATGACCACGACCGTGACGACGACCAAGACCACGACGACCACAATGACCACGATGACCATAATGACATAATGACAACCATGATGACCACTACGACCACAATTATGTCTGTCTCGTTAACCTGTCTCTCTCCCTCTCTGTCAGGGTCGCTCTCGTCCAATCAGAGTGCTAAACAGACTGACCGTGGTGATGTCAGATTCCGGTCACTTTGTAAGCCAACAGGATCTATAACAGGAAGTGACACGTCACACAAAGGGTGTGTTCTAAGCGTGTGTTTGTTTTCAGAGGCCGAACGCTGCAGAGTATCGCTGCTTCGACCTGCTCGCTGTGCAGCCGACCACCGAGAAACTCTTCCATGTGAGACACAACTGACACCTGAACGCATCACAAACACTGTTCATCATTACACACGTGAATGCATCACTGATGACATCACTGATAACACCACTGTCCTCAGGCGGCCTGCATGATGTTCGACGTTGACATCATCAGCATCTCCGTGACAGAGAAACTCCCATTCTTCTTCAAGAGAGCACCGGTCAACGTGGTGAGAACGTTTCCTGAACGTTAGTCTGGGGGCATGTCCTAATCTTGCATCCAATCAAACTCTCTCCTTTGACTGTGTGTGCGTGTATGCATGTGCAGGCTGTAGACAGAGGTGTTGTGTTCGAGGTCTCATACTCTGTGGCCATAAGAGACTCTACCATGAGGCGCTACACCATCGCTAATGCCGTCTCTCTGATGGACAGCTGTAAGGGGAAGGTACGTCCTCAACTGTGATCACATGACCTGCATCTGTGACAGGAAGTGACAGGGGGCGGAGCCTGAAACAGCTGTCTGTTTTGTCTTTCAGAATGTGATCCTGTCGAGTGCCGCTGAGAAGGTTGGTGAGCGTTTGTGTTAACCAATCACAGATCAGCTGCTGTGATGTCATCACTAATGACGAATATTGTTTGTCCTCAGCCGCTGGAGCTCAGAGGACCTTATGACATCACCAACCTGTATCCTTCTGCTGTGCCGTGACATCACACAGGGTGCTACAGTTCAGTGTGTTCTGGTGGTTCTCTTGACCTGGTTCTTCAGAGGTTTGTTGTTCGGTTTGTCAGATGGAGACGCCAAAGAAGCCGTCTCCACCACCTGTCGCTCTGTCATCCTCCATGCAGGTAAGACCTGAACACCGAACACCAGCAGCCGACCCGGTCCGCACTGTCTAACTCTTTGTGTTCTGTCACAGAAACCAGGAAGACAGCGTCCGGGATCATCTACACTACGAAGAGTGGCGGCGAGCAGCAGGAAGCTCCGCCCACAGAGGGTTGGTTCAACTTTATCATGAATCAACCGACCATTCAGTGATCAAAGATCCTGATCACTTACTGTTTACCTAAACAGGTGATGCTCCTGCAGCCAAGAGAGCCAGACCTCACCTGACCGAGTGATTGACAGCTGAGGAGGGCAGGACCACAAGAGGGAGGAGTGATGTCACACTTTGTTTACAGATCTTTGTCAAAAAAGTTTTTCAAGGAACAGTTTTCAGTCAAAGATTTTATTTTGAAATCAGTATAAACAGGAAATGATGTCATCAAAAATAGATTAATAAAAAAATACAAAAATCTACAAACATCCCTTTTATTTTGAAAATTCACTTCCTGTGATCCTTTGCTCTGTTCAGTCACGACTTCAGATTTTCAAATTAATTAATTTTTTTTTTCATTTCATTTTGAAATCTGGAATGCCCGTGCCCACCCATCTGACAGGTGACTTCTGCTCATGCTCAGAGGAGAGCAGTATCATCACGTGTGGGCGGAGCTTTAAACTGGAATAGCCCTTTAGACAGTGAACGCCTCACAAGGAGCAGGGCTAATCATTGATACATTCCTTCTGAGTCGCCACGTGTGGTGCGTTCAAGGACGTCTGAGGTAGCAGGACAGTTATTAAAATCTGGAAGTTACGAATGCTCGTCAGGCCTTAAACACACCACCTCTGTCTCCATGACGACAGAGTGAGGAAACAGCGAGTCAGTAGGAATGTAAAAATCATGACAGGAGAGCTCCTGGTGAGGTCATGACAACATACAGCAGCGGTCTGTGATGGTTTATGGTCTTCTTCTTTTTCTTCACCTCCTCCTCAGTGGCCCATGATGTGGTTGAAGTGTCCCTGTCAAGCAAAAAACCAAAAAACAGTGAGAATGGTAGCTCACCTGTCTGTCTGTACACGCGTCTGTGCATGTGTCTGTACACCTGGAGGATGAACCCTGGTCTCTGATTGGTTACTCTGATGATCATACTAACTTACTAACGTAACTTACCGGTTCTCCTCCGAGACACCTGGGACAGCGGGTTAGAGCCGGTCTGGGCCAGACCGCACCAACCTGAACAACACAAACACATTGACACGTTACCATGGCGACTGAACACAGACAACACACACACATCAGATGACACAGCTAACAGCTGTTAACATTAGCAGTATTAGTATACAGAGATCTCTGCTGAAGTGAGGAGGAGCTGCAGAAGGCAAACAGACAGACTGTTAGTGTGTTTATGCTGAACATGAACACACACACACACACATGGTTTGATAGTGTAATGACAGTGAGCTTAATAAATCTGGTTTGAATAAAAGTCATTGAGACATTTTTCCCATGAAGGTGTGCAGAGGGAGCAAAATGCATCAACAGAGTTTAAAGACAAACATTTAAAAAGTCTTTTCAGTCTTTGCAGGTCTCAGGAGGTTTCTATTATATATTTATATCATATATTTGTAACATACCTATCATTACCTAATTTCCCTTCGGGGATGAATAAAGTAATCTATATATCTGCCTATCTATCATATATTCATATTATATATTTAGATAATATATTTATATCAGTGAGTGATTTATCATCCTTGCTGTGAGCTGCCGTGTTTCAGTCTAATCTGATGTTGCTTGTTGCTGGGACGACCTGCACTCACCTGTTGTTCTTGGTGCTGATTGGATGCCGTGAACATGTGGGATGTCTCCATTGGACACTCAGCTGGTCGGAGCTCCGCCTCCAAACATACTCGCTTCTATAAACAGACAAAAACATCTTTATCATCTTCATCGCCAGCATCAGTGTCATGTAGTCTTCTCTCGTCAGGTCAAAGGTCAGAGGTCTGGTGTGAGCCTTCAGGTCCTACAAGTACTTTGTCTTTGTTTAAGGACAGCAGGTGTCAGTCTGTCTCACACTGTACTCATCATCAAAGGGGTGTGTGTGTTTGTGTGTGTGTGTGCGCGCGCAGGGAAACAGAAAGTGTATTTTGCTCATCACATTTTGATGAACACACACACACACACACACACACACACACACACAATGTTCAAAAGTTTGGGGTCACTTAGAAAATAAAAAAATAAATAAACAAAATAAAAGCATTTTTTTGTCCATAAAAATATCTGATTGATTGATCATAAATACATTGTGGATATTGTAGTGTATTGTGTATTGTAGGTGCAAACAGCTCAAACAGCTGATGTGTA